>SJYC01045982.1:0-81721 GCA_006408675.1 Madoqua kirkii
TTTTTTTTTTTTTCCAGAAAAGCAGGTTGTGTCCTTTTACAGAGATTTGAACACACTTGTTGTAAGTCAAAAGTGAATTAATATTTGCCACCAAAGACCCATTCTCTCCTTTCTTAAGACAATCCCATATTTATTCCAAGTAGCAAAGTTCTGAGCTAAAGACTACTTTCATGTCAATCTTCTTCCACTAAAGTGGCCATGTGAATAAGTTCCCATAAACGAAATACGAAACTGTTCAGTTAGACTTCCAGTAAGCTTCTTAAAATCAAGGCAGGTGTTTCTTTTGTCTTCCTTTCTCCCTTTTTGAATACTGCCGTAATGGCCAGAGCTTCAGCAGCCATTTTGGGCTCTGGGTTAGCTTGAGAGTGAGATCCAAGGCAAAGTATGCTGAAGCAGACTGACACAGAGGCCTCGGTATTTGCTGATGCTGGAGTTATCAGACTACCCTCAGACTTCTCATCTTTGGACCGCATATATAGCAAAAAGAAATAGGCCTCCACCTCATTCGAGCCTCTGTCAGTCATAACTGGTGGGAATTTGTAACTCATGCAGAAATGTGAATGGAGGTATAACTCAGAGGCCCTCCTCTGACTCTATTCTTGTATGATGTTGAATGTGGACAATATTTTCCCAGATGATATGAATTAAACATTTCTGAGTTGTGAAAGCTAGGTTAAAATCAGGCGTGTTCCACATCAGTGTGTAGAACAGGAGGACATTCTGAAATCTGTGTGCAGTCAGATAAACCTGGCTACACGGATGGCATGATCCCTGTTACAAATGAGTGTTGTTGCTGTTGTTTTCTAGCCATTTTCACCATTCCCCATATGGGTCAGGGTCTCTGACCTCTTCTTTATTTCTTCCTGTGCTACCTTTTCCCTGCAGCACTTAGCTAATTTTGTGCTCCAGTGACTAAGATGGGCATTTGTCACTTTCTTCAGAGAGAAATGAAAGCAGGTGAATGTGACATTCTTAGCCACACTTAACTGAATCTCGGCTCAAGTGGCAGCCCACAAGGCACTCTGCTTGAGTATCTAGGTATCCAGAACATGGAAATTTTCCACAAGATGCATGTCTGTGTTTCTTACTATACTTTCATAACAATGATTTTTCTTTCCAGAATACAGAGGATAAAATCTCAAAAAAAGGGGAGGTGGGGTTGTTCTAGAAACACTTGAAGAATTCTTTCAAGAAAAAGTCCCTATCTAAGACCTCTGCCTTATTTAGGGATTCTAATAGTCAGGCCTTAGTAATGCCGGGCAATTAAATCAATACACCTACAAAATGAATTGGCATGGACAGATTTCTAATACAAACAAACAGATCAACTTAGGTTTTTGTTGTTGGATTTTGTGGGGAAAAGTGCTCTACCGTCTCATTCACCTTGTAAACTCTGTGGGGTTGATGACTAATTGAGGCATATGATTTAAATTATCTGACATCACAGCTGTGGTCTTTGGAAAACATGCACCTCTGAGTTGATGTTACTCACTGAAATTCTCGCCCAAGGGCAGCTCCCCACTATCTTTGGGAGGCTGAGTGAGGCAGTCCACCATCAGGACCACTCCCGTCTGCTCCCCCTCTGGTCTTTAAGGCGCATACTTACTGAGCTGTTATTAAACGGTTTGCATAAGCTCTGCCGCAAGAACCGCTTTCCTGGAAGTCTTCTTCTGTTTGTAGTCTTCCCTTTGTATGGAATGCCATTCATATGCCCTCTGTTTGCTTAAGGAACTCCTGCCCAGTCTTCAAGATCCAGTCTAATGATTCCATTTTATGAAGGAGAAAATGGAGACTCAGAAAAGTAGAATTATTTGCCTAAGTACCGTGGTCAGGACTTGACTGTACCAGTCCAAATTTTGTATTTGTATCTGCTTGTGGGTGGGAAAAAAGTGGCTATATGCACTTATTGGATCATAAGATTATTCATTTATGATGTCATTTGTTTATATTAAACCCATATCAGAACCCAGATTCATTCATTTATATTTAAATTGGGTTTAATTTTATCCTTTTAGCTTCTTAAAGTGGAAGCTGAGGTCACTGAATTGAGGCCTTTCCTCCTTTCTAACATAAGCATTTTAGTGACATAAATTTTGCTCTGAATACTGCTTTGGCTCCATCCAACAAATTTGTTAGGCTGTGTTATAACTCTCGTTTAGTTCTAGTATCTAATAATTTCTATTTTCTCATTCTGTTTTTTATTCCTTCTAATTTCTGCTTTTGATTTTTTCTGCCTGGAGTTCATTGAGATTCTTGTGTGTATAGAACTATAATTTTGATTAATTTTTTAAAATTTCATTTGTTCATTTTTCAAATATTTTTCTACTTTTCCTTCTTTCAAGGACTCCAGTTGCATACATTTCCATGGGCCTCTAATACTTTATTCATTCTTTTTTCTCTGTTTCTTGTTTCATTTTGGATGGTACCCATTATTATGTCTTCAAGATCACTAATCTTTTATTTCTGCAATGTCTAATCTGCTGTTAATCTCGTGTAACATATTTTTCATCTCAGACTTTATAGCATTCATTCATCGAAGTGTAATCTTGGTCTCTTTTCACATGTCTCATTTCTTAACATACTCACTCATTCCTCTAGATCACTGATCATATGAAATACATTCAAAAATAGTTATAAGGTTTGTTTTAATAGCCTTGTCAATTAATTTTATCAACTATTTAATTTCTGAGCTTCAGCTGATTAATTTTACTTCTCATTATGACTCATATATGCCTTTTCCCTTCAGTGACTTGTAATTTTTTTTTTTATTTGATACCAGAGACTGTGAATTTTACTTGTTGAGTGATGGATAATTTATAGTCCCATAAATATTATTAAGTATTATTCTGGTATGTAATTAAATTATTTGAATACAGTCTGATTCATCTGGATCTTGGTTCTAGGATTCATTAGAGAAGACCAGAGAAATGCAAAGAAAAAAAAAACAAAACCCTCATTTGACTGTCCTGCTTGATGTCCTGTGAATTAGTTTTTCCACTCCTATTGATGTGACCAGCAACTTTTGAAGCCTGTGTGAGCTCTGGGGGACTTCCTGGTGGTTCATGGGTAAAGAATCTGCCTATAATGCAGGAGACGCAGATTCGATTCCTGGGTTGGGGAGATTCCCTGCAGGAGGAAATGGCAGCCCACTCCAGTACTCTTGCCTGGAGAATCCCGTGGACAGAGGAGCTTGGTGGGCCACAGTTCATAAGGTCACAAAGAGTTTGGCATACTGTAGCAACTGAGCACAGCACAGCACAGAGCTCCAGGACAGTTTCCTCTGATTATTCCAGGTGGATCTTTCCTAGCCTTTTATAAGTTCCTCATGGCCTGTGCTGACCAGTCTTCAGCTGAAGACTTGAGGGAAACTCACTACAGATCTCGGAATCCTCCCTTTGGGCAGCTTCTCCTCTCTGATACTCTGCCTAGTGGACTCTATACCTCTTGGCTTCCCAGTTGTCTTTTGTCAACTCACGGAGACTGCTAAGCTCTGGTAGGCTGCTTTTCCTTTTGCAGTGGACTGGAAATGCTCTCTAAGCAATAAACTAGGATCATTCACACCGCATCTGATTTGATTCCCATTGCTTAGGGATCCCTGTCCTCATTGCCTCGTGGCCAATTCTTGAGAACTCTTGATCTGTATATTTTATTATTCTTTTCTATTTCTTTCATTTGCAACAGTTCATCTGGTCTCTTTAATTCCTCTGGTCATAAGTCAAATTTCGATTCTGCTTTCTGTTGTAAAAACATGCCTCATGTTTGAATATTTGAGAAATGTCTGAGATACTTGTGCTGATTAGTAATCTTAACATTTTTGTAATGTTGTAGACAGTTATTTCCTTAGCAGGGACCATGTTTCTTTGACCAGCACCCTTCTCCCCTTGTCCTCAGTCCAAAAGACTACTTTCACATCTCAGTTGCCTCTTACAAGATACCTGGTATCAGGAAAATCATCTGAATTTTCTGACTCAATGATTTTTAAATCTGTAAAGTGGGAATACTACTATCTACCTAATGGACTTGTAATTGTTAAATAGCATATAAAATATTTTTCTCACAAGAACTGTCTGAAAAACAGTTGTATAATTAAAGACAATTAAAAGTTGTATACTCTAAAGTGTCAGAATTTGACATTGTGTCAAAGTCAATTATAGCTTTATATATATACATATATATATGTTTACATATCTATTTTGATTTTCATCAAAGATTGTCTGTAAAATGATCTCCTTTGTCAAAAGAACTTAAACTTTTTTTCTTTTCATTGCTGTAATTAAAATGATGCCATAAAATATACAGAAAGAAAATATTTATTTGAGTTTGATGTCTGCAGATGTGTATTTCACATATAAATGGGATTGAACTTCCTCTTCCAGGAGATAGTAAATTCTTCAATTAATCGGTTTATCTCCATAAGACTGCATTTTATTTGAGAAACCTGTCGTGATTCAGTGGAAGGTTCATCACTGGCAAAGCCAGAAGTTCCTACAATTCTGTCTGGCTCTCATTGAGCTGTGGGTACAGAGCTGCCCCCAAATCTCAGTCTGAAGACTGCTTGTTGTCTATTTCCCCAGAGAGAGAGCATTTAAGATGCAGCCAGGTGCAATGCTCTCATGTTCTGAGCAGGACACTTTGTGTGAAGGAAGCTTCCCATATTGGTATTTAAGCATCCAGGGGTTCCCGGTGGCTTTCAGATGATGTTTTTGTATGATCATCCATATGGTTTTTTCCTCCACTGTTCATTTTGTAATGACCGGCAACAGAAACCAAGATTATTTCCTTATGTCATTGGAATCACCGGTGAAAAAGGGGGAGGGGACATTCCTTTATTTTTATATTCTTTTATAATAAAAATGAGATTCTTCTTAAACTCTCACTGTAGTAGACATACTCACAGCCCCCTTAAACATCCCCTTAACATGCAGAAGAAGTACTTCAGAATCCATATTTATAAATGGTCCCAGTGGATTGGGCCAAGTGTGGACAATTGACACAAGATGGGTGAATACAATTCAGAACTGACTTTTATCAATTATTTGTTGCTGTTTTTTTATTTGTTATTTGTTGTTGTTCAGCCGCTCAGTCATTTTGACCCCATGGACTGCAGCAGGCCAGGCTTGCCTGTCTTTCACTATTGTCCAGAGTTAGCTCAAAAACATCAGTTCTTTAGCGTTCAGCCTTTTTATGGTCCAATTTGCGCATCTGTATATGACTACTGGAAAAACCATAGCTTCGACTGTATGGACCTTTGGTGACACAGTGATGTCTCTGCTTTTTAGTACTCTGTCCAGGTTTTCCATAGCTTTTCTTCCAAGGAGAAAGTGTCTTTTAATTTTATGACTGCAGTCACCATCCACAGCGATAGTTGACACTTGATTAGCTGCTAACAACAGCAACAGCAGCAATAGCCTTGAAAGCCCAGGGTTGTGATTTAGATATCTTCTACCAGATGGATTCTATAAGCAGGAAAGAATATGTGCAGCAATAAGAGAAGGAGTTGGGTTGGAAAAGAGAAGCAGAAATATGACAGAAAAATCCATTTGCTAGGCTTCCCAGAGGTTGTTTCATCTTTTATCCAAGGACTGGCTATATTCCCAACTTGAATTTCTAGGAGGCATGAGTATGTCTTTATTCATTTATTTATTTTTTTATGAGCATGTCTTTAAACCAAACACCAAAATTTTACTTTGGCTTATGTTAGTTTCTTCTGCTTTCAAACAAATGCCCTAATGAAGCACGATGGAGTGATGAGAATTAAAGAACATTTGCTATACCTCTAAAGAGAGAGGCAGGACACCTTGAAATGACTAAACATTCAATGCAGACCAATAACCTTGCTATAAACAGATTCATTTCCCATCCAAAAAGCAGCCCATAGGTGGTAGACTTAAGTACAATTTACAAATAAGTAAACTAAGGCTTAGTTAATTTAAGCAATTTGGCCAAGATCATAAAGTTAATAGATTCTGAAGCCAAGTCAGCTGGCTAATTCCTTCAAGAACAACAAAAAAAAAGTGATGGGTGTCATGAGGCTTCTGAAGTCCTTGACCTATGCTGGGTTTGGCTATTGACAGATCATTGCAGTTTCCTCATCAAATCAACTTAAAAATAATCTCAAGTGTCACTTAAAAGGAGTAAGATACAGCTAGGGACCCTCAGAGAAGACCTAGTCCCTCTATGTATAATAATTAGGTGAGTTTTGTGTTAATTCAATCAGAGAAGCAGAGAAAGATTGCAACTCTTTGGATTAAAGTCTGAAATCAAACATTTTTTTACACGGTTGACCTTTGTCAGTTTATTGTAAGAGGAACTGATGATGAGCCACTGAACTAGCAAATTAGCTTTGCAAAGCTGTTGACAGGGTCAGTAGGAAATCAAACCCATTGAACAAAGATGAGCTGGTTTCTAAGCTGGAGGACTCAGTTTGGGAGACTTCAGCCATAAACATATTCAGAGGTACTTTGGAAGCAGGTGCGAAAAAAAATGCAGATTTTTTTGAGATATTTAACTGTTTACTTCTCCTTCCAGAACAGTCAAGAATGTACTCTTGGCTTACTAAAATCTTCAGGAAAGCAGGACTTTTTCAACTACTTAAAATTGAACACAAATGTCAGGCACTTAATGTTTACCAGGCACCTAATATGGCACCCCACTCCAGTATTCTGGCCTGGAAAATCCCATGAACGGAGGAGCCTGATGGGCTGCAGTCCATGGGGTCGCTGAGAGCTGGACATGACTGAGCAATTTCACTTTCACTTTTCACTTTCATGCATTGAAGAAGGAAATGGCAACCCACTCCAGTGTTCTTGCCTGGAGAATCCCAGGGACAGGAGAGCCTGGTGGGCTGCCATCCATGGGGTCGCATAGAGTTGGACATGACTGAAGCGACTTAGCAGCAGCAGCAGCAATGTTCATCAGGCATGTTCACTGCCATGGTGTATTGACTCCTCATATCATAATCAGAGGCCTTCCCTGGTGCCTCAGATGGTAAAGGATCACCTTCACTGAGGAAACTTGGGTTTGATTCCTGGCTTAGGAAGATTCCCTGGAGGAGGGCATGGCAACCTACTCCAGTGTTCTTGCCTGGAGAACCCCCGTGGCAGAAAAGCCTGGTGGGTTACAGCTGATGGGGTCACAAAGAGTTGGACTCATCTGAGCAACTAAGCACACATCATAATCAGAAGTTGTTTACAATTTACAAGGGAAAAAAAGAAGGTATGGGAAAGTTTTGACACTTACTAATCTCTTATCTCCATGCTTATGTTAAAATTTAAGATCACTGTGGAGGAATAAGATGCAGAAGTAAGGCAAAAACTAGATAGATGATCACAAATCCTGTTCTTTATATATCCCAAGTAAAAGTCTCACTTTATCTCCCAGGTGATTAAGTTCTAGTCAATGGGCAGTAAGCAGAATAAATATGCAAAAATCACTTCCTGGTGTATAAAACATTCCCACAAATAACTTTTTTTCCCCTCTTTCAATGACTTTATAAACACAGCGAATTTGGATGCTCTGTGTTAAACATCCAGGAGTCACAGGGTGGATGTTGTCTGGGCTCCTGAATCACCATGTAAAGGAGAGCTCCTCACCAATTGGGAATGTGTATTTTGGATTTCACAGGGCAAAGAAAAACAAATCAATTGTAGTCTGCTTGAATTGCCCAGATTGTAGCGACTTAGCATGCGAGCACACACACACACACACCACAACATATGTTAACTAGTACAAAGGCCAAAGGGCCATAAAAGTGATGTGGGGGTTGATGGAAGGTCTTTTACAAGGTCAGGAGGAGAAGCAAGTAACAGAGGATGCAGTGGTTAGAAAACGTCACCTTCTCTGTGGACATGAGTTTGTGCAAACTCCAGGAGATAGTAAAGGACAGGGAGAGATAGTACAGGACAGGGAAGCCTGGTGTGCTGTAGTCCATGGGATTGCAAAGAGTCAGACACTGAGCAACTGAGAAACAACAGGTTTTATAGAGATATAGTCCTTGGATTCATGTCAATGTATGGCAAAACCAATACAGTATTATAAAGTAAAATAAAGTAAAAATAAAATTTAAAAAAGGAAAAAATAAAAGAGAGAGATTGTCCTTTAGTGCGATGAATAATTTTATATATTACAAGGTCAGGAGGAGAAGCAAGTAACAGAGGATGCAGTGGTTAGAAAACGTCACCTTCTCTGTGGACATGAGTTTGCGCAAACTCCAGGAGATAGTAAAGGACAGGGAGAGATAGTACAGGACAGGGAAGCCTGGTGTGCTGTAGTCCATGGGATTGCAAAGAGTCAGACACTGAGCAACTGAGAAACAACAGGTTTTACAGAGATATAGTCCTTGGATTCATGTCAATGTATGGCAAAACCAATACAGTATTATAAAGTAAAATAAAGTAAAAATAAAATTTAAAAAAGGAAAAAATAAAAGAGAGAGATTGTCCTTTAGTGCGATGAATAATTTTATATATCAACTTGGTTAGACCAAGATGCCCATAGTCTAACACTGATCAAATATTTGTTAGGCTAGATGTTTTTGTAAAGGCATTTTTTATTCTATTTTTTTAAGTTTTTTACTTGTTTGTTTTATTTTTTTAATATCAAAGTGTAGCTGATTAACAATGATGTTATAGTTTCAAGTGGGCAGCAAAGGGACTCAGCCATACAGGTACACGTAACCACTCTCCCCCAAACTCCCCTCTCATTCAGACTGCTCCATAACACTGAACAGAGTTCCCTGTCTCTGTATCTTTCTCTATAGACGTGGGTGTGTGTGTGTGTGTGTGTGTGACTTTTAAATATGTCATCACAATTCTAATTGGAAGGGCATGCAGAAGCAGGCCATGAGCTGGATTTGGGTGCTGGGCATAATTGGTCAACTCCTGGTCCAGTCAATCCTATTGCACCCATTTCTTTTGACTTACCTTATAGGAGATCTCCACCGAACTTCTTTTCTGCAAGGAGCTGAAGACTTATCACAGCTAGGTATTCACCCCGCACACACTTTGTGCATGCACCGTACTAGTCAGCACACTTTCCCTCAATGCTGACCATAGGTCATCGGCTCTGCTCTTAGCTGCTTCACTCCAACAACATGGAAATGATATAGCTACTTGGCCCCTGTCCCTCAGGAGTGAGGTGGTCTCATTCATTCCTCCAGTAGGTACAGCTCATGAAACTGATTCTTGCCTGGAGACCAAATTGTTTGTTTATGTGGACAAACACTGATGAGCCACACTGCGAAACAGCAAAGAACTTCCAGTGTGGGTGCTCAAGGCTGGCTTGTTGGATGAGAACAGCATGTGGTTAGTGTGCATTCTGACCTAGCCCTTCCTGTGATGGCCATTGTGGTCCACAGACGTTATGGATCCACTTGTTGAGGGTTGTTATGAAAACTGGATGAAGCAGATGTTTATGGGCCATTGTAGAAAATCCCTATTGCAGGTGAGCTTTCAAGATTGGCCCCTTCTAAGTTATGACCAACTTAAACAGCATATTCAAAAGCAGTGACATTACTTTGCTGACTAAGGTCCATCTAGTCAAGGCTATGGTTTTCCCTGTGGTCATGTATGGATGTGAGAGCTGGACTGTGAAGAAGGCTGAACACTGAAGAATTGATGCTTTTGAACTGTGGTGTTGGAGAAGACTCTTGAGAGTCCCTTGGACTGCAAGGAGATCCAACCAGTCCATTCTGAAGGAGATCAGCCCTGGGATTTCTTTGAAGGGAATGATGCTGAAGCTGAAACTCCAGTACTTTGGCCACCTCATGCGAAGAGTTGACTCATTGGAAAAGACTCTGATGCTAGGAAGGATTGGGGGCAAGAGGAAAAGGGGACGACAGAGGATGAGATGACTGGATGGCATCACTGACTCAATGGACATGAGTCTGAGTGAACTCCGGGAGTTGGTGATGGACAGGGAGGCCTGGCATGCTGTGATTCATGGGGTCGGAAACAGTCAGACACGACTGAGCGACTGAAGTGAACTGAACCGAACTGAATACTTAACACAATAATCCCAGCCTTCCAAGTTCCTTTACAAAGCAAAAACTGCCATAAGTAGAATCATCTATTTCCCCAGGAAAGATCTCAGGCTGCCTTGCATCACTTCTCCGTAGGCATGGCCCGACGCTGGTTCACACTGGCTGAATCTGACTATTTTGCAATCGTTTTTAATAATGTTGTCCAACTCAGCTATTGCCTCTTCTCGTCCCTGGCACTGGCTTTGTAATTCTGTTTGTCCATCTGTTATTTGTCCTTCTGGCATTGTTGCCTGCCCATTTTTTATATTTTTCTGGATTTTTTTTCTTTTGTTTTTCTTTTTTTCCCCATAATTTTACAAAGCCTGTCTACTGTTTGATATTCTGTCTTGCTGCTTTTCTGAAGACATGCTGTGAGAGATTCTAGAACTGGAGGGAAATACTGGGTCTTGTTTCTCTGAGGATTTGTGTCTCAAACTGAAGTGTCTCTGGGCACATTAAGAATGCAGCTGCAGATTTGTGGGAGCACAAGAAAAAGTCTCCATATTTTCCCAGGGCAGTTTTATATCACAAAGACTTTAATCTCTTTTATTTTAATAAATGTAGATTTTACATAGAATAGGTCAACCTTTCTGTTTGTTTTTAAGGAAATAGAAGTGCAACATTGCTGAATACCTCTTTGGGTTTTGCAGCAAGTTCCCCCTCTCCTGCTGGTAAAGGACTTGGATGAAAAAATCTGAGAAACACTGATTAAGTAATGGGTGATGGGGAAAGAGGCCCACCTCCTGTGCCTTCCTGCACATGGGCATTGTGCTCGATCCCCTGGTGTGTCTTCTTATTTATGCCTCATAATACATGGGGCCACAGTGATATTTACACTTTTGATAAAATCAAGGTTGAAAGAGTCAAACTCAATAACACCGATAATGTTATTACCATTATATTAAGTAATTGTGCTAAAGGCACATCTTAGTCCAAGCTGCAAATGGAGTGCCATTCTCTCACTTAGAAGGAGATATTCTTCCGTGATATTATGGTCTGGATTGTGTCTCCCCTAAAATTCATATGTTGAAGACCTAATCCCTAAAGTGCCTCAAAATGTGACTGCGTGGAGAAAGGGCTTTAAAGAGGCAGCTAAGTAACCATGAGACCTCTAGAGTGGACCCTGATTCAGTGACTGGTGTCCTTCTAAGAAGAAACACAGACATACACAGATGACAATGTAGAGATACAGGGAGATTATCTAGAAACCAAAGAGAGAGGTGTCCAACCAAAAAATACCTTGATCCTAGAAGTCAAGTCCCCAGAACTGTGATAAAATAAACTTCTCTTTAAGCCATCAAGTCTTTGATACTTTGTTACAGAAGCTGTAGGAAAATTAGTGCACACAGAAAAACTTTTTCAAGCAATTA
This sequence comes from Madoqua kirkii, assembly GCA_006408675.1. Classification (NCBI taxonomy): domain Eukaryota; kingdom Metazoa; phylum Chordata; class Mammalia; order Artiodactyla; family Bovidae; genus Madoqua; species Madoqua kirkii. Next base: position 11,389 of record SJYC01045982.1, read on the forward strand.
TTTTTAATTGAGGAATACTTGTTTTACAATATTGTGTTGGTTTCTATGACAGGCTCCTGATCATTCTTTTCTTTCTGTTTCTTCATTCCTTCTTTCTTTTTCCACCAAACTTTTTATCTCTCTATCTCTATCTATCCATCTACCTACCTACCTACCTACATACCCCCTATTTATTCATCTATCATCTTCAGCACATACAAACATCCAATTTGCATACAAAAGTCTACAGGAAATATCTTTATTTATCTTTATTGTATTTATCTTTATTCCTGCTATCCTAAAATTGTTTCTGCTTTAATGGCAACACGGTCTTCTTATTTATACCTGCAAAATCACTGCAGATGGTGATTGCAGCCATGAAATTAAAAGACACTTACTCGTTGGAAGGAAAGTTATGACCAACCTAGATAGCATATTGAAAAGCAGAGACATTACTTTGCCAACAAAGGTCTGTCTAGTCAAGGCTATGGTTTTTCCAATGGTCATGTATGGATGTGAGAGCTGGACTGTGAAGAAGGCTGAACACTGAAGAATTGATGCTTTTGAATTGTGGTGTTGGAGAGGACTCTTGAAAGTCCCTTGGACTGCAAGGAGAGCCAACCAGTCCATCCTAAAAGAGATCAGTCTTGGGTGTTCATTGGAAGGACTGATGCTAAAGCTGAAACTCCAATACTTTGGCCACCTCATGTGAAGAGTTGACTCATTGGAAAAGATTCTGATGCTGGAAAGGATTGGGGGCAAGAGGAAAAGGAGACGACAGAGGATGAGATGGCTTGATGGCATCACGGATTTGATGGACATGAGTTTGGGTGAACTCCAGGAGTTGGTGATGGACAGGGAGGCCTGGAATGCTGTGAATCATGGGGTCACAGAGTTGGACACGACTGAGCAACTGAACTGAAGCATAGCATGTATACACATGCACATGTGTAGGCTGCCATGTCTGACTCTCTGCGATCCCATAGACTGTAGCCTACCAGGCTTCTCTGTCCATGGGATTTCCCAGGCAAAAATCCTCGAGTGAGTTTTCGTCTTTTCCTCCAGGGAATCTTCCTGACCCAGGGATCAAGCTTACATCTCCTGCAGCCCCTGCATCAGCAGGTGGATTCTTTGCCACTGAGCCACCTAGGAAGCCCCCAACATGCATATACAAGAATGTTCTAATATTTCCCCTGATCTTTAGCACTTAAATATTGATTAAAATTTACAGAATATAATGAACTCTGCTAAAGTACATATATTTCTTTGTATATATTTATTGAATATTATTATACATTTCATTAATATTTTCATGTGTTTATTCTAGAATCAGTCCAGAAATGTACACAGAGTAGGAATCTAATCTACAGAAGAAATTTTAAACTCACTCATAATTTCATCATGCAGGGATATTTGATTTGAACTTTTGCCTTTCGTATTGTATTCTATATTTGCATGGATATAAGGACATACGCAGAGGCCTCATAAATATGTAATATACTTTATTGTATTCTTTACATAGAAAATATAGCAAGTCATTAGCTGTTACCTTTGAGGCAAATAGTCTCCCATATTTCTGTTATTGTCATTTTCATTTAAAGAACTTTTAATTCTTACACATTCCATGATGTTTAATCATGTGGGATTTTTGTCATTTTCCTGCCCCAAACTTGTGTCTCTATTCTGAGATGAGACAAATAGTCACCTAGACACTCTAAGATTTCATTTTTTTCCACTCAACTGTTTAATATATCTGGAATTTGATTTGCTACAGAGTATGTTATGCAAATGCCACCAGTCTTCATAAGTAATTGATAAGATGTTCTATTAATATTTGTAGGTAATATTACCCTATTACTATTCATTTTCAATTTCTATGTTACAAACTCGACAAACATATTAACTTAAGATGCCACCTAGTTAGTAGCTCATGGTTTGCAGGTCAGAAGTCCTGGCACAGTCTGCTGCCCAGGGTCTCACAAAGCCAGGGTCAAAGTAGGAAGGACTACGTCTTCATCCAACAATAAACGTTTTCATAATTTAGTTAAGCTAGGTGCTTCTCCCTTGCCCCCCAACATTTTATCTTTTTTTTTCATAAATAATTGTCTGTATTCTCTTTTATTACTTATTTATTCTCCCAGATGAACTGTAGCATGATTTATCAAAAGTTCAGTCTCCATCTAGATATACTTTCATATGAATTTTGATTTCAAGATAGTTAAATACATGCATTTGTATTGGGGGATAATTTGTCTCTTTATAAAACTAAGTTTTATGTATAGACAATGCTTGGAGAAGGCAATGGCAACCCAATCCAGGACTCTTGCCTGAAAAATCCCATGGACAGAGGAGTCTTGTTGGCTGCAGTCCATGGGGTCACGAAGAGTTGGACATGACTGAGTGACTTCACTTTCACTTTTCACTTTCATGCACTGGAGAAGGAAATGGCAACCCACTCCAGTATTCTTCCCTGGAGAATCCCAGGGTTGAAGGCCTGGTGGGCTGCTGTCTATGGGGTTGCACAGAGTTGGACGTGACTGTCGTGACTTAGCAGCAGTATTTAACTTAATTAAAGGAAAGTATGTTGTGTGTTTACCTTGCATCAGACATAGAAATGAACAAAAGGAATCATGCTCCATGGAGTTTTCATTTAAAGAAAGGAGATGGACGATAAACAAATAAATAAGTGGATAATTTCAAATAATGGTGATAGTTGACAAATAGAGTCAAGTCATATAAAATGACTGGGGATGATAGTGGTCAACTTTGGATAAGGCATAAAGGAATCTTCTTTGAAATGACATTTGATCTGAAACTCAGAAAAACTCTGAAGCATCAAACAATCAGAGGGAAAAGCATTTTGGGCAGAGGAAACAGCACCAATGCCTCAGAACAGTGTGAGACAGAATCCACCAGGTGAGTAGGAACAAGATAACCTCAATCAAGTCTTTGTTTCTATTTTTGATTAACTAATTTATGCAATGTTACCTCCACAGTATACATAGTTCTAAGTTTGACTTCTACAGAGAATATTTTCCCCCTGATATTTTCTACATGATTGATGCTAGCTTATAGAAAAGTTATTGATTTTTAGAGTATTTCTTTTGAAATGGTCACATTACTTAACTGTGGTTAATTCTGCAAATTCGTTCGTTTATACACAAATGGATTTTCCCTTCTTCTCTTGTATTTTGAGATAGACACCCAAAACAAATGTAGTAATACTATTTTTGCAGTCACATGCATTTTGCATCTTTCTTTTAAAAGGCCATTACACCTTTGCTTTATGTCTCATAGCCTAACTCTCATGGTATTCTCACACAGCTCAGCAGGAGTTTTATTTCCCTTCTACAGTTAATTGCATTTTTGTTTCAAATGGAAGGCATGGTTCTTTTATAAAAAATATATTTTCATGGTGAATATAGGAGTGCTTCCCTATTTGGATCTGTTGTATGTAAAACCACTCTAGAGTATTTGCTTCTTTCAGCATTTATTTCTCCTCTAAATTATTCCCTTCAAGTGTATTAAAAGACCTCAAATTTATGGGTTAAAAGGAATCCCTGCCTGTTGGATAGGGGTCACTGGGCTCTGGACAAAGTTTACTAGCTACTTGCCTTCAAAACCTGTCTAGGAGCTTGCATTATAAATAATAATTTGACTGTCTTGGAGAAAAAGTGAAACTTTACTACCAAGTTGGGGAGAACAACAAAAAAAAAAAAACAAGAAAGGCAAATTGACCCAGTCAGCATCTTGAGAATGTGATTGGAAGTCTGTACCATCCCATTTTTGCTAGGCGACTCCTGACTGTGAGGAATTGGCTCTCTCTGTCCCTGGGGAAGCTGTACTGCATACTGACCTGAATTCAGACTCTGCGGTTGATTTGCTGTGCAACTTTGGGCAAGCCGGTTAACTCCTCTGAGCCCCATTTTTCGTCGAGGAGACTATATCCTGTAGCTTCAGGGGCTGCCATCAAATTAAAGAAGGTACGCTGTTTGAAGAGTCAAGCATCTTACCGTGGACAGAACAAGTTCTCAAATATACTAGCCGTTCCTTCTTTTTCCTTCCAAGCTGAAGGGACTTCCTAGCTCCCATATAATCTACGGATGGTTTCCAGTGCCACCTCGCATGGAAAGCAGTCGCTCGGTGACTGGGAAGCGTCGACACTGGATGCTTTGTTGTGACTGTCTTTGTCATCATCATGAAGAACATCATCATCACCTCCATGGAGATGAATCTGGGTCGTCTGGGTCACCTGGTGAGCACGGCTCCTTCTTCTCCAGGCCAATTATGTCTCTTGAAATATTAAAGCATGAAGATAGTTACAGGCAAAAGAGGTGCTGCGTTTCTCACACACTACAGGGGTGAGCATATTACTGAGCAAAGCATCCCCTTGCCTCTGCCTCTGCCCTCTGGAGACTCCCTCCCCACTCCACCACCTCAAACCCCCTCTGCTCACCAGCCTCTTCTGACTGAACAGCCAGTCCCGAGAGCAAACATACCTGTACTTATCATAACTGCTCTTTACACGTCCTGAGACTGGACTGCCACTCTCTCCTCCCCAGCCCACCCCCAAGCCCAGCACACCAAATCTCTGTAAATTGTATGAACTGGTGTCCAAACTCAGCCATCATTTTTACATCTCTTTGGGTGCCATGTTTCTAGAATTTATTATTTCCTTTTCCACATCATTCACAAAGAATGGGCTATGTACAAAATAAAATGTAAAATGGAAGGAATGATCAGAGAAATTTAAAGCACAAATGCCATTAAAATTCATGTTCCTGGACCTGAATGGTTGTGTTGAAATGATGTGGGCAGGCTGTGCTGCCTCAGGTACCGCAGTCTGCGCTGCCTTGTAGAGACTGGCTGATGGTGGCCTGAGCACTGTCCATCTGCCACTAAGCACCATTCGTAAGGGCCATTCTTGGCTCGCATGCAGACTGTCCACAGTGAAAAAAACAAAACAAGCAAAAAGCTCTGCTGCCAAACTGCTGATCTCTGACATGATGTCAAATAATCTGAGAGATCGAGCTTGAAAGCTCAGCTCCTACACACAACTCTCCCAGAACTCAGTTTTCCACCCAGAAAATTGAGAAAAGAACATTTCCCCAAATAGGAGCTTTTTGAGGGTGTCAGTGAAATAGTATTCATTTTATTTTTTAAATAAAATATTTTTTATAAAATAAAATTTTATCAATTAAAAATTTTGCTTATAAAACAAAATTTATTTTATACAGACTGGCACCTTGTAAACATCTAATAAATTATAACCCTCATGAGTTTATTTATTATTTCTTGAGTCTCTAAAATAAAATGATTGCCGTCGGTTGAATGTTGATAGCTTGTACTCTGAGCTGTGGTTTCAAGGCCCAAGCCCTCATCAACACTTGTGAAGTCCATTTGCTTATTTAAAACTTGAAAACAATTTTCTCTCTAGTGAGCTAATTTAGGTGAACCAAAATCAACTTTCTTTTTGCAGCCTCTGCTTGCTCCACGTCATTTACCCAACCCTGCTGCTGAGGGCCACCAGCCTTTCTCTTTGAGCCAAAGCCACAGCACTTTAGGAACCAAGCCTGGGACAAAACAGGAGCCTCTTCTGGGTTGTTCGGTGGGGTCTGGATGATGTTCACTTGCCCCTGTTTCATTGTGTGCTTGCATTAGGGATAGATCTAGGACCTCTAGTAACCAAGCAAACACTGCAAAAGATCAGGCTAACTCCTGCGTGGTCAGACTACGTCACTGCTTATCTTAGAGCCTGATAGTCCCAAGAAGCAGAGCCTGAGATGGAGACTCTTACGCAAGGGACTTGTTGAGAAAAAAACAAGAGTGAGGAAGACAGGGACAGGACAGGGGAAAGAACTGTTCCTCCAAGATAAAGTTGCAGTTTTATGTGGTGTCTAGCTTATACCTGATTCCATGAGAACTGGAGAGTATGAATGTAGTGCAAGGTTGCTGCCCCTCGTGACCCAGGCACCAAGCCTTAGCCACCACGGGTCAGCCATGTGTGGGCTGCAGGTCACCTGTGTCCTGGGTGGGTGGGTGGAGAATGCAATTTTTAGGACAATTCTCCGTAAAATCATTCAACAGCCAACTCTTGGAGTAATTGGAGGTTGGGTGCTCTGGCTCTGTAAAGCAAATCTCTACAGAACACTTAAAGTGACTGCTAAACTGACCCTTCTACCTGGGTCCCTGATGCAACCGTCTGTTCCCATTTTACGTAGAAATGAGGACTTGGTCACAATTCTCAAGAGAGTGCCCAGAAGATTCAGCAGCTTTTCAGAACTTGATTCTGCACCTGACAATCTCCTTCAATACTGACTGCTAAGAGCATTTATTATATTCATTTATCTAACTCATATCTTTTTTAGCAGATGATAAACTTCAGCCTGATAAGGACTCTGCACTGTAGGCCCTGAACCCAGACCGTTACCTAGCTTATAATAGATGCTCAGTAAAAAATCGTGGGCAAACATATACAAACACACATGTCACACAGATACAACATTACAGAGACATGTAACATTCAGTGACACATAATAATTCTCAGAAAAAGAGCAGTGTAAGTTCATGTCAAGAGAAAATTGGCTATAACTGTAACATAATCTGTTCTGTGTGCACTGGAATTGGCACCATCCATCACGTACATCATCACACAGAAGAGACGTAATCCTTTCAGTTAATCGTCCTGATTGCTGACCGTGCTGGAGTTCACCGTGAATAAAAATGGACCCCATTACAAAGTGACTGGTATCTCAGATATATAAGACTTAGTAGAAGTTTGCAATAATGGATTTTCTTCATCTCAAGGGACTATAGTTATCCAAGTGACCCCAACCTTGCCCAGAATAAAATCCCAAGGAAGACCTTAAGGCGTTTGACTTCCTCTTGGGTGGTCAACACAAGCAAGAAAGAGCCATCTCCCAGCACTCTCACCGTGAACGGAAGTTGCGAGGGCCTCATGCCCCTTCCTGACATGCAGAGCTCTCCTGCCCCTGGTCCACCCTCAGCCCCAAAGTCTCATTCCAGTCCATTGCTCCAGTCCAGATTTCCAAAACCCTCTTCTCTCTTTGGTTCTTTGATAGCTCTCCTCTCTGCATGCCCAAGGCATAAAGAGAGTGGAATCAAAGTTCAGCCAGTGCGGCTCAGGATGATGGTATAGAAACATAACCACAACCCCATAGTCCAAGCTGTCCCCAGAAGTGAGTGGATAGACACCCATTTGTTGTTCAGTTGCTCAGTCGTGTCTGACTCTTTGTGACCCCATGAACTGTGGCCAGCCAGGCTCCACTGTCCAGGGAATTTCCCAAGCAAGAATACTGAAGTAGGTTGCCATTTCTTACTCCAGGGGATCTTCCTGACCCAGGGATTAATCTGAGTCTTTTGTGTCTTCTGCATTGGCAGGCAGATTCTTGCCACTGCACCACCTGGGAAGACGATCCTTTGCTTTGGGTCAAAAATCGCCCTCCTTATTCTCCAGTCCTCATTCTCTCACCTATATGCATACACAAAATAAGTCTCTAGTTTTCATGATTGCTGTCATTTCTGAGATGATGGCAGGCGTAAGCATGTTGCCTGCATGTGGTGAACACAGAGCTAGGAAGCAGGACTCGACACTAGAGGCAAAAATAAAATATTGTTTAGATATATGGAGGGACTGAGCAAGCAGAGCCTGAGATTCAGAGAATATAGCTTTTCTAGAAGGGAAGTCTGGAGTCATGCCTTAGAATTTGCTACAAGTTAAAGGGTAATGGCCACTCTCAGAGCCAAAAGACTCATCTTGGCTAGGCTGCTGCTCCTGAGGCTACAGAAGCACCCAGTGCCCCAGCGGCTCAGTGGGGCTGGTGCAACACGGCAACCTGGGGGACGGCAGCGCCTCCGATGGGCAGGCTTGATTTGCCAGCTCAGGCCAAGTGATGCTGGGTGCTGGGGCACTCATGTCTTGCTTTCAAAGGAGCTTCTGAAACCTGGCTTCCTACAAAATCCTCCCAAACTAGATCTAGGGATGGTGAGCCTGAATTTAGGGTTAAGTTCACCTGTGAGAAGCCAAGGATATAGTGGGTAAGCCAGAAATGATCAAATTCATCTTTCAGGCTTTTGAAGGTAAATGTTTCTCAGCCAAAGCTGTGTATTCATTATACTAAAAATCTCCAGCCAGCATTGCCACTGCCTGTACCTAACTCAGAAGTATTTATCCAGCACCTCCTATTTGCCAGACACTGTAGAAGGAGCTGAGGGTATTCACACAAAGTCCTAATTCCTGCCTGTGCTGGTTAATTTTATAGATCTGCTTGATCTGATAACAAGACTCGGATATGAGGTCAAACATTATTATGGATATTTCTATGACACCATTAGTTGGAAGAGATTAACATTTAATGGTAGACTTAGTAAAACTGATTGCCATTCTCAATATAGATGGGCCACATCTAATCAGTTGAAGACCTGAACTGCTCCTCCTGAAAGTAAGTGGGAACTCCTCCTGTGTGTCTGTGATTTGAGACATAATTTCTTTCTGCCTTTGGACTCTAACTGAAACGTGGCTTTCCTGGCTCTCGAGTCTGCTGACCTTTGGACTATACCATCAGCTCTCCTGGGGCTGTAGATTGCAGACTACAGACCTCAGGACTTTTCAGGCTCCTTAATCAGGTAAGCTGATTTCTTCTAACTCTCTCTCTCTCTCTCTCTCTCTCTCTTATTGGAAACCTGAAAGAACCCTGACTAATACACCATCTTCAATTTCATAGTCTAACTACAGATATTTCATGTGGGAGACATAGAATGCCAACACAGTAATATGTGAAAAGGGTTGCAGTAGAGGGTAGTCCTGGTATTATGGAGTTCAAGCTTGAGGAAGGTAGAAGACTCCAAATAAAAATTTTCCATTGCAAAGGCAGACCCTCGTGCCTGATATGCAAAGACACCCCTGCATCTGACTGGTGTTTCCCTTCCTCTTATATCTTCAGCATCATTTCCCCTCAGCTAAAAACTTGGGCTTTCAAGTTGAGCCATGCTGTTTGCATGCCACCCCTCCTACGTATCAAGTATAGGGCTTCAGGTCTAAATTACTTGACCTCTCTTTCCTTACAAATCCTTAGTTTTCCTATCTGTAAACTAGAAATGTTAATATCCACCTTGCAGAATTTTGTAAAGATCAAATAAATACTATTCTTAGAGCATGGAATGCAATGCCTGATACATTAAAAATGACCCATGTTAACAATCCATCTTCATTAGCCTCATCACCACCAGAATTCTCAGCATCACTTTTCCCACCCACTTTCCTCTTCATCATCATCTTCACGGTCAACTCCACCACTAGCATTGTCTTCTTTTCTTTTCATCATCTATTTCACATGTTATGTGTGTCAAATACAATTAACCCCTCCTCAGATTAAATTAAATATACGTCTTTTGGGCTTATATAATTATAGAATTCATAGTCATCTAGTCTAGGTTGAAGAGTGATCCAGCAATTCAAACAATATCACATGGACCCATTTCGTCTCTGTCTTTCTGCTCTGACTTCCTGCCATAGTTCTGGCAATCCTGGATCCTTCCCTGTCAGTTTAAAAATAAATGCTGACACAGCTGTAGACCTTACAACCTCATACCACATTATCCAGAGAAAAGTGTTCTGAGAGATCTGTGGAAGAGAGAGGAGGCTTCTCTTTCCCAGAGTGCATGCGTGCTCAGTTGCTTCACTCAAGTCCAGCTGTTTGTGACCCTATGGACTGTAGCCTGCAAGGCTTTTTTGTCCATGAGATTCTCCAGATAAGAATACTGGAGTGGGTTGCCATGCCCTCCTCCAGGGGATCTTCCCAACCCAGGGATTGAACCTGGCTCTCCTGTATTGCAGGCAAATTCTTTACTGCTGAGCCACCGGGAAGCTCCCTCTTTCCCAGAATCCCCAGAAAAGGCCTTAAGTTTCATTGGCTTTGAGTGGGTCATGTGCTCATCCACGAACCAATCACAGTGGCCAAAGGTGTGGGTACGATAATTGATGAAAACAGTGGTAGCCTACCCCTACATCTGAGGATGGGGCTCAACTGTACTGACCTCGCCAGCCTCAGAGTGTGGGCGAATAATGTCAGTGCTATCTCCAGAGGATCCTCGGATGGAGAGAAGGGAGCAAGCTTCACAGAAGTTTCACTGCGCTGACCATCTCAGTTGCATCTTTGAGTGTGCTTTTGTTCTTTCTGCCTCAGTCAACTCCCTTACCCTCATCTCAGACTAGCTCTCCCATGCCCAGTTCAGTGCCTCTCCCGACCATCCCACCCTGGGCTGCCTTAGGAGTCCCCTGCAGTCTCCTAACAAATGCCTGCTTTTCTCCCAGCACTTGTATCACAACGGATGCTGTGCTCAGTTGCTAAGTTGTGTTTGACTGTTTGCAACTCTGTGGACTGTAGCCCACCAGGCTTCTCTGCCCACGGAATTTTCCAGGGCAGAATACTGGAGCAGGTTGCCATTTCCTGTGCCAGGGGAATCTTCCTGACCCAGGGATTGAACCCATGTCTCTTGTGCCTCCTGCATCGGCTGGCAGATTCTTTACCACTGAGCCACGTGGGAAGCCCTTACGCACTATAAGCGCATGTTAGTATATTGAGTCACTGGTTATTGTTACCATGACCCATTGGGCTATACGTTTTGGGGAATAGAACAACTTGGTTGTTTTTCCTATTATTGCCAAGAGGAAATATAAAACCAGGAAGTACTAATTAAGCTAAAAAATATTTTAAAAGGGAACACAGGATTGGATGAACAAACGACAGAATGATTGGGTAAATAACACCGTGATTGAGTGAATGACCTGGACTTCAATCTTAACTCACAGAAAAATAAACATCTTATTTTCTGCACTCTAGCAAGCCAGGGGAGACTGTGTCTTCCTGACTACCAGTCAAAATTGATAGAGGCTCCTGCTTAGAATAAAAGAAATGCTGAAACGGGGCAAAACCAATATAACACCGTAAGAAAAAATTATGGATACAAAATATAGCAAATAATCACAATTAATTGTGACTTAAATAGTGGCCATATAGGAATCTTTTCAGCCTGAATTAATGTAGTGAATTCGAAACCAAGGATCCTCTGTAGTCACATGAAGACTAACTGTGGGCCACGGTGCTGTGCTGGAGGACTGACTCCGGTCTCATCCTCCTTCTGGGAACGTCACCCTTGGAGGTGACATTTCAGAGACAGACGTGAGTCTAGGGAGACATGCAGAGGTGGAATCGGCATAGATGGAATCAGAGATGGCGCTCAGGGTGTCACTGAAAGGGGTTTCCCGCAAATCATGGAGCTGATCATTAATTGCTGCTGTGGGGCTTGCATTCTTGCGGCTATCCAGGCTGTTGTTTTTTAGTGGCTAAGTGGTGTCTGATTCTGTGCGACCCCATGAACTATAGCCCACCGGGTTCCTCTGTCCATGGGAGTTTCCATGCAAGAATACTGGAATAGGTTGCCATTTCCTTCCTCCTGGGGGTCTTCTCAAACCAGGGATTGAGCCTTCGTCTCCTGCATTGCAAGTGGATTCCTTACCACTGAGCCTGATACCCAAAATACAAGTCTGTGTCAGCACTGCAATATACATGAGAAGGAACCACCCTGGCCAGAGTTACATGGAAATTAATCAGGATGCACGGCCTTGGCACCTTACAGATCAAGGCCATGGCACTCCTCATGTCATTACTGATCCTTATCCACCCAGCCAGGAGGAAGGCGTGCTTCTCCCATTTCACAGGAGGGAAAACTGAGGCTCAGAACACTGATGGGATTGGTGCGGGGCTACTAATAACTGTTCACCTGCTGATCTGAATTCAGATCGCTTTTTCTACGGTCCTTAATACAACTTGCTCACTCTCCTCCTATGTCAAATGTGAGCAGCATTAAATGGAACTTTCTCTAAAAGAACATTTTCATTCAGAAATTGAGACAAGTCATTCATGACATTGTATGTGTGTGTGTGTGCATGTGGGCATATATGTGTTTGTATATATATGTATGTGTATATACATGTGTGTATTCATATGTATGCTAGAGTATAAAAAAATGTATACAAAATAAACAAACAAACAAAAGCACCCCCCAGAAGTCAAAAAAGAGAATGATTTCCAGTAGGTTCCTACAGAGCCCTTCTCTTTATTCCTGAGAGGTTCAATTAACGGGTGCATGCCATAACCCAGCGCGTTCTCCCCCTGCTATGATGCATTGTTTTTAATCTCACTGCCTTGTATTATATCACATCCCTATAATTCTTCCGACAGGAAAAGGCTTGTTTCATAAAAATATAGTCCCCGCATTTGAAATATAAGTTCACATGCAGGCAACATATATATCACCGCGCCGGCAAACTAACTCACTTACTTAATCCACTAAACTTCAGGTGCTTCCTATATTATGTGAAATGGCTTGAAACAGGCAGCAGCTGCCAGGACCCATCACTGCTTCTTTGCTCAAGAGAGACAGGGAGAGGAGAGGTGGGGGAGTGGAAATCCCCTCGGTGGATGCCAAATAACAAGTCTTTCATTATCACCCAGTGTCAGGACACTGGGTAATGTTCATTGTGCATGCACAATAAATTACTATTTACCTGGCAGCGCCTTTGATAAGCCCGTCTCCTCTCCCTCTTTCTGTCCACGCAGCACGGAGCAGCGAAGCCCCTTTGCCTATAATTCTTATTAAGGTGATACCTTTTCTGAATAAGAAAGTACACACTTCCAAAGCCTGGCGCTCTCTGGGGTTTTTGAGGGACATTGTTTTTATTGGTTCCCTTTTATTTCTCCCTCCCCGCTGTGTTTTAATGCTATAGTGACTTCTGTGTATACAACTCTCATATTGAAATGTCGGCGGCTGCAGATATATGCAATATTAAAGAGCGCTTATGAATTTTTGACATCTAATTAGTCGCTACCCAGTTAACATGTCAGGACTCAGAGGGATTAGGGAGGCAGCCCTTTCTGAATAAGTTACAGCGAGGCCCTGTCCTTTTCATGTATTATTCTTTAATGTAGGTGGTGATTATTTGGCTGTGATTAATTGATGAAGCTCATTGGTCTGGCAAGTGGTACCGAATTCACCATTCTTCACTTTTATTTCTCTCAGTAGGGCTCTGCCACTTATTTGGAAGGACTCCCTTCCTTCCAGGAAGCCTGTCCTCTCAGTCCAGTGCTCCGGCTCTTCCCTGGGCCTGGCCTTGACCTCTCCCAGCTCTTGACTCACACATCGGCCGTGGCTTTTGCATCCCGCCTTCTCTCAAAGGCTCCTTCTGGTGGCCCCGGCCCCCTAGAAACCCTATGGGACTCCTGTCCCCGAAAAAAGCTTCTGGTTGCTCTGCTGTCTCCTGGCCGATGTTTCAAGCCTTGCCCCGGTGCCCTTAACACCTGTAGCATCCCAATGGGGTTCAGTTTCCACAGAGGTTCAGCTGTCTGCCAAGATGCCAGGTGACAGGCAGGGCCCCCCGTGGCCACTGCTGCCATTGTCTCCAGCGGTGGGGCCCCGGGAAATCCCACGTGCTGCGATGGTGCAGTCTGATAGAGCTCTCTCTGCCCTGAAGGGTAAGTGACACCAGGCTCTGAAAGAGACGGCCTTGTAAGCGGAGGTCTGCGGGAGGAAGTGCCCCGGCTGCCCGGAGGGGTGCCTGCCCGCTGGTGTCCGACATCTCAGCTGTCTCCCTGAACAAGTGTGAAGGCAGGCCGGAAAGAAACACCTTCACCTGTTCAGTGCTCGCGAAGCCCAGGCTCTGCACACAACTGGGTCCTCTTTGGGCTTGTGAAAGTTGGGTTTACGTTGTCTTGGACTGAAGATGGGCATGATTTTTAATTTTTAAGATAAAACGAGGAGGGGGATGGTTTGTGATCTACAGCCCTGTATTATGGCAGGGGTGGGGGGTGCTATTAAGATTTATTTCTCTTCACTTTATGAATCTCCTTCAACGTACTTGTGTACACACACAGCCACATACACACTCAAAGACATGCATGTGAACACACAGGGTATGCACATAAGCACACACACATATATACACACACAGACACACCCAGTCAGAAACAAGCATCTACACACACAGACACACATCCCATGCACACGTACAGCCACATACACACTCATAGCCATGCATGGGGACACACAATGGATATACACAAGCATACCTACATGTATATACACAAAGACACACATACCCACACAGAAATGTAGGCATCTGCACACAGAGACACACATTCCACGGACACACACAGACATTCACTACACACCTACACACATGCACACACATACACACTCTCTCCCCTGTGGCTTCTCAAACAAAGGCTCTGCCATCAGAGTTTCATACCCCAGCCTCCCGGTTTTATGGGCAAATAATTATTTCCTGCAAAGCAGAATCACCCCCCTTATGAACCCCCACCATTTAAATCTATAATTGGGGCAGGAACAGAGCTGTGGTGGATTCTCCTTTTGAAATGCACCAGCTCTGGACAAACCATCCTAAAAAATGTATAATTATAAATAAACCTTCACCTACGTCAGCTGGCGGGGTTTTTAATTACCGCACTTGATGTCAATCAAGGCCAGCACTGGGCGCGCGTGCGACGGGCAATTTCAGAGAAATTTCACGGACATAAGCTGTCGCCTTATTCCATTATCTATATTTAAAAGAGACGGGAGGAGATGAGGCGGCAGCCACCAGAATGGGAAAGGGAGAATGTGGCGGGCTGGAGGGAATGGTGTGGAAGGCAGTTTCCTCAAAGGGCAGTGTCCTGCCCTGGAGAAAGCTGGACTCCACGCAGCTGACCGTTCTTTGTCTCCCCAACCCTTTTCCTCCAGGAGATGAGCTGGGAGTGGGGTGTCTATTTGCTGATGGACGGGGATGGGGTGGATGGACTTCTGCAGGGACAAGGCTGGTTGAGTGGGGTGGTGGGGGACCAGGCAGGAAAGTGGGGAGCACAGAGAACTAGAAAAGAGGGGTGCTAGCAGGGAAAGAAATCAATTGATGCAAATTCACTTTCTCCTTGACGGCGGATTCTCTCTGAAGGAAACACTGAACTTTGTAGTGTTAGCAGCAGCTGAAATTTAGAATTATTGTTTCCTTCTAACAGAAGACTCATTTTCCACGGCCGCATTTGCAGCATAATAAGCTTTTTGTTATTTTTTCAATTAGAGTCAATTGACCTAACAAAATGCTTGGCAATTAAGTGATTTTTGTAATGGTCCGGGGGTAATTTAGTCGAGCTTGTCAGCTGTGTTTCATGAAGCCGAGATGTCTTTTTTTTTTCCCCCACTGCCTCTCTCTCTCTCTCTCTCCCTCTCTCTCTTGAGCATAATGGCTCATAATTTCGAAATCTTTTCCTTCTGTTTCCCTCACAATAATTCGCAATTACAGGAAGTTGTTGGAGGTGATTTTTTTTCCTACCTTGCCTTTTGAGTCAGTAATTTTAAATAAAATGTACATACTTATAAAAAAGCAGCTATTACTGAAATCACTTTTTGTGTAAACTCAATTATTTTATGAATAGTGACACCAGCTTATACTGGGTCCTGCTCCTGAAAGCTGAGGCATTATTATCTTCAGGGTAAAAGGTTTGGAACACTCAGAACACACTTTCCAAATCAAACCAACGTTCAGTAATGTAAACACAACTTGAGGAGACAGGAGGCATCAGGGTTACCTGGTCATGAAAAATGGCAGAGGCTACATCTCCAGTCTCCTGGCTGCTCCCACCCCTCTGCTAGGACTGAAAAGAGGGTCTCAGGCTCTGATTTATGAGGGAATTCCTCATTTGCCTAATTGATTCATTTTCTTAAGACGACATCTGGAGTTACATTTCCTTTTTAAAAGGCTGCAGTAAGATCTGATGACTGGATCAGATGTTCCTTCATTGTACTACTATCTGTTTATACCTATATTAAAACACACACACACACAATATTCAGTTTGTAACTGCATGCACACGTACATATACAAACAGCCAGGAAGCCGTGCGCCCTTGTTCTTTCCGAACAAATTTGACAAAAGTCACTTTTGACAAGGCAAGTCATTATGGGGATGTGTGTTATCAAGGTTCATCTCTTTTAACCTTTAGGAGGTTGAGTCTGCTCCTGCGTTAATTTTTTTTTTTTTTTAAGACAATCTCTGGTTTCTAGCCCTGAGCTAGAATCTCCTGTTGACTTCAGTTCACCCCTTTGTGAAAAACAGCTCGGAAGCCGCCCACCTCACACCTTGGCAGGAAACTCCCCAGTAGGGGGCAGTAGAAGAGCAAGCCAACCAACCCCCATCTTGGCAAGCCCCACAGGAGGGGCCAGACCACCAGCCCTGGAAACTCATCCCCTCCTGCCTCACGTGTGGACACAGAGCTCGAAAGATCCATTAGTACAGATCACTGGTTTTGAATTGGTCTCCCAGTTCTGTCTGGGAAGCATCTAATCAAATGCTCTTCCTTCTCCTCTCTGGGTGTCCGTCTTTCCAAAGAGGCTCCTTGAAAACGGTGGCTGCTGTCAGCTGGGTGCTGCAAGCCTCGGACGCATTCTCTGCCTGGGTTGCTCAGGCCACTTGGGGGGGTGGGAGACTTCTTGAATCCTGGAGGCTTTTGCAAGGCCTGAGAAGACAAGTGTTCAACACTATTCCACGTACGCCGGTTTACTTAACACTTAGATTTGGCTATCGTTTCCTTTTCTGGCACCTCAATTTCCCCAGTTCTAAACTGGGGAGAGGTCAGGAGGTCAGGCTAGCTGCAGTTTGCCAATCGGTTATGCGTTCATTCGTTCTTGGCTATATGCGTTTATTCTTTACTATCTGCATTCTTTCATTATCTACTGTATGCATTCACTCATTCATTCTTTAGTTAAAGGCGTATTCATAGGCAGAAGACATACTCCATATTAACAAGGTTGTCATATTCTTGAATTTGATTTGATAATCTTTTGAAATACTGAGTCTTTGTTGAACTCTGAGTGGTTCTTTTCTTTTTTTTTCTTTTTTCTTTTTTTTTTCTGGTTGACTAATCTGTCCTTGGTGAAGGCATATAGAGATTTTTGGAGAATTCAGTTTATATCACAGCTTTTCATGTGGTGTGTGCCTTCCACATACCACTTGTATTTAGAGACACTTGGGGATCTCTCCTCATTTCCCCAGTTGTCTTGGGCAGCCCCGGGTCCGGTTTAGTTTAGATTCTAAGTTCTCCTGCGTTGGTCTGGGCTGGAGCTGGGCCCAGCCTCTCAAGGCTTTGATTAATCCACTGCACCTCTCATTTCCCCGACTATAAAAGAAGCTACAGTTCTGAATAAGCATCTTGCAGAAGAAAGAAGCCAAAGCAGAAAGTATTAAACTTTCATCCAACACCATAGGAGAGATGTAGTTATTAAATTTCAGCTGCTTATCAAACTGATATGAAAGTCATTTTGCATGATTGCTTTGCATCCTCAAATCTTCTGCTTTTATTTGCAATGCATCTCTGTGCTTTCTTATTAGAAAAATACTCAAAGGATAAAAAAAGCTGATAATATTATTCAGTTTTGACAATTAGGTAGGAAAAAACATTCAAAAAAGTGCTTTTTTATTGCAGCTGGTAATAATATCAGGGGTCCTCTTGATAGCCATCTATGCTCACTCTTCCAAGGTGACACTGTTTTTACCTTCTAATTGCTGCTTACCGGTTATACTGGCTCTAGGCAAGAGAGGCTATTTCTAGTCTTTTCATTGGAACATGCAAATCTGGTTTATGAGACATGTAGACATTTTCTGAGTCTCCTGCATTTGCCCACTTTCATCTTTATGGAAGGCCCACTGAGCTTATTGGACCCCAGAAAGGGACTTTTGCTATTTATTCAGTATTCCTTTGTCAAAAAATAACTACATGTTGGGAAATGTGATCAGTCCTAGGGACAAATCTCCAGGCAGCAGTCTACCTACCCTTGAATTTCATCTCTTGTTTATTAAATCATCATAGTTTACTTTTAAATATATACACATGCAAAATTATAAATTATGTATATAGGTAGGGCTTTCAATATGTTCTTTTCCCCCCATCACCTCACTATGTTTCCATGGTCTGTAGAAATGCCAAAACAATGCATTTGCATCTAGCAGCCTGCCTTATTTTATTTTGGCCTTTTTAAAGCTTTATGAGTTAGAGATACTTTCTCATTGAATAGCAGCGGAAACTGAAGCCGACAAGTGAAGTGACTTGTTCAAGGTCACACAGCTGGTACATGATAGCTAAGTGTTTCAAGTTGTATCTGAGTAACTCTCAAGAGAGTGCTAGGTTGGCCTTCATCTCCTGTCAAAGCCCTCGTTTCCCTCGTGGTCTCCATTACCCTTTATTTCCAAGTATTCAAAGACTTACACAATTAGCATTGCCCAGTAACAGAAGTGAGCACCAAGCCTTCAGAAGCAGAGAGGGGGCAGTGGAAGTCAAGTCACCAACCCCCATCCTCCCCATCTTCCTTCAGAAATTCCATCTACCTCTGCTCCTCTTACTTAGAAAAAAAGACACCCTTACCCTATCCATCAGACTGATATTTACAAAAGGGAGGTGCAGCTGAAACCCAATCCTGGAGCATTAAAACAGCCCTCAGTAGAGGAAGTGAAGACCACGCCCAGTGGAAATCATTCTCATTGAAAGCCAAGAGAGGTCGTAATTAATTCAACAGGATTTACTGAGCATCTATGAGTCAGACATGGTTCTTGGCACCTGGAACAAGGAAACATAGACAGACAAAACTGCTTGCTACAGAGAAACCTACCTTCCAACTGGGGAGCCAGGCTGATAGCAACAGACATCATAGCAGGTTCGAAGGCAGCGAGCGTTGCAAACAAAGTGAAAGAGAACAGAGTGGAGGAGAAATAGAGAAGACTTTTAGAATTAAATAGCCTGGTCAAAGACATGGGAAGCAACCTGGGAGCCTCTTTTGGGAAAGTGTTATCCCTCTGAGTCTCATATGTCAAGACTGTAAAAGAGGAAGTTGAACTAAATTCAGTTCAGTCAGTTCAGTTCAGTTGCTCAGTCATATCTGACTCTTTGCAACCCCATGAATCGCAGCACGCCAGGCCTCCCTGTTCATCACCAACTCCCAGGGTTTACGCAAACTCACATCCATCGAGTCGGTGATGCCATCCAGCCATCTCATCCTCTGCTGGAACTAAATTAAGAGTTCACAAACTTGGCTCATAGAGGAATATTTTTTTTCTTTTAAATTTTGTCTATTAGTCTGAACTTATGGATTCAGACTATAAGATTATCATGTACCTGGGGCCTAGGAATCTGTATTGTTAAAAAAGAATCAAAAGAGATGAAGGTGTTCATCCAAGTTTAAGCAGCCCTGGACCAAGTGTCTGTGTGTACTCTAAGGATATCGGGGTGTCCTCTGTGACCTTGGAATTATTCCTCAACATAAAGATATTCTTTATTCTCACGGTTGTTAATGAGGGTTGACTGAACCAACAGCTAGTAAAACCCAGGTGCTTGGCACATCACTGGAGCCCAATATGGCCTTCCTATTCTTTCTGGTAGTTCTAACATCAAATGATGCTTCTCTGGAAGAGTGAACACAAGATAAAGACATTTGAAGAACAACTAGATCTATGAGGGTTGAAAAGAGAAGAGAAATAAAATTGGTAAGGTGATTACCCTGCCAAGAATAAAAGGACTCTAAGCCATAATCTAGGCAGAACCAGTTATATCAACAGTGGTAGCAAAACATGCCTGCTGTTAACCGAGGTGATGGAGAGAGGGTGGGCTTCGGTACTTTCCACAGTCAGTGTATCTTGTACTGGATGGACTCTGATTTCCTCCAGGTTGCAGGCGATGGAACATGATCTCTGAGCCCAGTGGGTTCCATGCAAGAAATTATCACTGAGCCTTCTGTTCACTTTCACAAAGCCCTGACATTCAACCTCTGCCCTTACCTTGTCTCTGTGCTTAGAAGTTCTTGCTTCATTCATCACATCAGCTCTTATAAGACTGACATTACATTTAAAGGAATAAAAACAAAGTAGAATCCAGAATGCCAGAAATCATACACCACATACTCATCTATGAAGGGTGAAATTATCCATTCTACCTTGGTTGCCCCTGAGGGCTCCCCTCAATCCATCGCTCCTTATTTTCTCGCCCTGTTCTACATTTTGTAGGGTTTATTCCCACCTGGTAGATCATCAGTTTCATTGCTTGTTGTCTTCTGTACGTGGTTTCTATTCCCCCAACTAAGTAAAAACTCATACGATTTGGGACTTGGAATCCCATACATTTTTTATGCCGTTACTTACCACATAACAGGTGCTCAATAAATGATATTTTGAATACATAATTTTCAACCTCAGTCAGGTTGAATGTCACCAATATTTTCTTTTCATCCTCTCCTTTCAATTCTCTTAGTCTTTTAAGCTGGCATTGTAATGGTATAAATAGCCAGCTGGTAGAAAAAGGAAATTCAATAAAGGAAGAGAATAAACTAAAGGAGAAAGAAAAAGCTTGGTGGAAAATTGAGCATAAAGGTATTTGACTCAGTGCTCTCATCTTTATATATGAGAGTTGATGCCTATAGACTTCATAGACATTATATTTTGAATTTTAATTTGGGACATGCATTTGTAGAATCCACTATGTTAAGGCCAAAACAGGATTTTAATGGTCAAAGGCAATTTGCAGATTCATTTCCAAATTGCCAATTTCTGATATATTACAGGGAAATGAGAGGCTGAGATATATTTGCAATGAGTCAAATATAGTTTTTATTTTTAAAAACATTCTTTGATTAAATTCAGGTACTAATTATCTCCTCAATTTAACAACTGTTTCTGTTTAAATGACAGCTTTTTAAATATTTGACTCTAATAAACCTCCCCTGGAAACTTGTTATGCTATTAATTTGATAATATTTTAAATGGAATGTTCATTTAGTAAAGAAAACCCAGTGCATATGTGAAAAAGTCAATCTCCTTGAAGAATGTGATCCAAAACTGTATTTTACCCTCTCACTACTAACATGACTGTGAGGAGAGCATCCATCCCATCACGTGCTCTGATGGACCAGGGTGATGTCTTTTCTGAGGCTGGGGACAGAAGAGGACACTGCAGATGGAAACCCATATGATGTCCTCTAGTCCATGCAGACTCTCGTTACGGGAGTGATCTTCACTGCAGTTCAATCTCATATGTAAATACAGCTTGGGAAACTCAGAGTTCTACCATTCCCCACATGTTCTTGACAATGATGACAAAGATGTCTATAATAGGTAATTATGCTGTCCTTTCATTAAGTCATCATCTGTTCATCAGTAACAGAAGATTAAGGAGAAACAGTGACTAAGAACAAATGGGCCCCCCCATTCCTAGTTTTGTGTCTGGAACTTTGGCCCGGGAATCAGAAGACCTAGATGCTAAGCCTCGTCTGCTAAAGACTGTACGCTCAAGCCCCCATATCAGCATCTGTACGCTGGGACTTTGAGATGAGCATTAATACTTGAGCTATTTACAAAGGTAAAAAGCATGGCTGTGGAACAACTTTTGGACTTATTGGATATTCAAGCCAGGAGTTATTTATCCAGTGAGTGTTCTGTGCCAGGCCAGTACTAAATCCCTTCTGGGGAGTGAAATCAAAATATATAGATACATGCATGCATAGGCACACACACACACACACAAACACACACACACAAGAGTGGTTGACTTCAGGAAAATTACAAATTTTTGGATACTTGCAACTGGAAGAAAATTGTCATGTAGAAGAAAAATGTAAATATCCTGTATTCTGAGCTTAACATCACCTTCAGCATCTCTGTGATCATGGGCAAGTGACAATCTCTTTGACCCACATAGTTTGCATCTCAAGGATGCCGATATGGATACATACGTCATGGCAGTTACAGAGATGAAGGTAATTTGCTTTAATAGGCCGCAGAAGGCACCCTGGCACACAGTAGGTCCCTGGGGAAGAGTGGCTGTGGTGACGAAGATGACAGTGATGGAGACAGAGAGATCCAGTATGTCACTCCCTGAATAGGTTCCGTAGGACAATAGGAGATTTCAGCCCAGAAGCTCTAAGTCAGGGGCCCAAAGACTATGAGTCACCACTTTGCTTCGGCCTGTCAGTTCATTTTTGAGAATCCACAGAAATAGAAATGTTCTATCAGACCAACTTGGATTGCCATCTGGCCCACACATTTTCCTGGCACGGCCCGAAGGCCAGCACTGCCATTCTCCCCTCCAAGCAAAACCCCAAGTTTAGCAGAACAAAATCTGCTGCTGAAACACATCAAGCACAGCATCAGTTCACTATCATGATTAGTGGATGAGTAGTTGTTATAGGTAATTAATATGCATGGTACTTTAATCTAGGTTATAGTAGTTACCAGAACTACTAATGATAATAAGGTCAACCGGAAGAATACCATTTAATAAAACAGCAACAGTCATCGGGAGGAATTCACACTTTCCAAGGGGCTTTCATATTCATTAGCCCTTTGGGTCTTCTTTTAGGTCTTCTTTTGGTTTCCTTCTAAGGAAACAGGCTTTTAACAGTTGAAACTCACTCCACGTGATGCAGTGATATGCAGAAAATCTAGAATTAGAAACTCTGTCATCCATCTATTACTGCAGCAGATCCTGAAGACAGAGTGAAGAGCAAAGAGAGAAATATTCATCAAATAAAGCATTCTTTGGCTGGATCGCTGAGTAACACAGTTTAGGCCAGGGCCAGAGGGGCCTCAGCACATGTTAAATACAATGCTTACATTGCACAAATGAGGAAACTGAGGCCCTGAGAGGTGAACGATTTACCTCCAGTGAACAGAGCTGTGAGGCAGATTCCAAATTGCTTTTCTTTTTCAGTCTCAGTGTTCCTTTGTGTGGTCCCAGTCTTGAACTGGGAAAACAGTCTTTCTAAAATTTTTCTGTGAACTGAAAACCAAATAATCACATTTGCTAAAGAGGCATATTGACTTAACCAGTTTAACGCAAAACCATGATCTTGTGCTGTATTTCCAAATTGTGCCTCATTTAATTAATTTGGTAACATGCGTTCAGGTCAGTCGCTCAGTTATGTCCCACTCTTTGCGATCCCGTGGACTGTAGCATGCCAGGCTTCCCTGTCCATCACCAACTCCCGAAGATTCCTCAGACTCGTGTCCATTGGGTCAGTGATGCCATCCAACCATCTCATCCTCTGTCGTCCCCTTTTCCTCCTGCCTTCAATCTTTCCCAGCATCAGAGTCTTTTCCAATGACTCAGTTCTTCTCATCAGGTGGCCAAAGTGCTAAGTTCCTTCAGTCGTGTCTGACTCTTTTTGATTTATGGACTGTAGTCAGCCAGGCTCGTCTGTCCGTGGGGTTCTCCAGGGAGGAATACTGGAGTGGACTGCTCTGCTCTCCTACAAGGATCTTCCTAATTTGGCAGCACAGTATTAGCTATTATGAGAAAAATAGTATTCCTCGGTCAGTTACATTTGGACTATTCTGGGTTGAGACATGAACTAAATAGGCCTTTGTCTTACTGATCCTTCTGTTTTTTCCCTTGTGGTGGTGGTTTAGTGGCCGAGTCATGTCCAGATCTTGGGACCCCATGGGCTGTAGCCTGCCAGGCTCCTCTGCTCATGGGATTCTCTAGGCAAGAATACTGGAGTGGGTCGCCATTCCTTCTGCACACAGATAGTATACTGCATTCTCACTCATCTTTGACCATGAAATCCTTGGCTCTCAGAAAATCCCTTGAGACTTGTATTTGAAAGATCCCAGTATGAGAAACCTGAGTGCAGTGGCATTTTCTCCAGGGTTCTTGTCCATTTGCTTCATAGCAAGTATTCCTGATATATCAGTCTGCTGCTTATTTCTGAGTCTCTGGCAACTTTTAGAATGTGGACGCCCCTAAAAATATAAACTGCAGATATAAGGAGAGATTTAACAGTCCAGTTTCATCTAACTGCATTGCTTTTCCAAGCAACTAAATCCACACTACATAAGATGATTCCAGACCTCTTTCTCTGTCCTAAAACTCTCTTGTTAGTGACACTCATCTTCAATTGCTGTTTACCGAGTACCTACAGTGAGCCGGCGTTCACATGATTTCTTGCTATTTTAAGCTCTTACTTCTGGATCTGGGCTTCCTGTGGTGAGACACCTGAGGAGAAAGCCTTCACAGAAGGGTGAGTATTTATAGGTTTGGGGACTATGAAATTAGGTAGCTGTACTTGAACAAATCATTCCTAGCAAATAATCATAATCCTTGAATATCATCATATCAAGTGAACGGTGAAGGCAGCCATATTCCCTAGGTGTCCTAGATAATACAACTACTGAAAAACAACAGACTCTGATGGAGTAAAAATGTTTTTAATGAAAAAAAATTAAGAAGAATGGGAGGCAATGAGAAAAGTCAAGGCATATTAATCAAAATCTTGGTAATATTTGCTGTTCTCAGAGGCACATTTCCTCTACTATTAATCCTTAAAATGGATAGGCTTTGAGTTGGAGAAGTGAGATCCTACCAGTGGAAAACGGGACTTTGTACTTGAACAAATCATTCCTAGCAAATAATCATAATCCTTGAATATCATCATATCAAGTGAACGGTGAAGGCAGCCATATTCCCTAGGTGTCCTAGATAATACAACTACTGAAAAACAACAGACTCTGATGGAGTAAAAATGTTTTTAATGAAAAAAAATTAAGAAGAATGGGAGGCAATGAGAAAAGTCAAGGCATATTAATCAAAATCTTGGTAATATTTGCTGTTCTCAGAGGCACATTTCCTCTACTATTAATCCTTAAAATGGATAGGCTTTGAGTTGGAGAAGTGAGATCTTACCAGTGGAAAACGGGACTCCAGCTGTGTCTGTCCTGAAAATCTGATTGTCTGTTTGCTTCTTTATGATTTTTTTTTTAGGAAAAAATGTTGACTTTAAAAATGGCATGCAAATAAACAGATGCAGGATGGTTTGGGGTGTGGTCATCCTAACTTAAATTCAAAACATCACAATTCATTTAAAATTTCCAGTCCAGCATAGAAGCTCAATATTGTTTGTTCCATTTCGGGAAAGAAAAAAATAATAAGACCAAACTGCTGAGGTTGAAAAAGTATCAAATGAACTATAACTTTCCCAAAAGATCTGCACATATGGATTTTTTTTTTTTACTTTGCACTTAAGGCCATGTTTTTCAAAGGCTGTTCCTCCCCTCGTCTCCTCTTTGAATATGTAAAACTGCGTGCATCTAATCGGTCCTTCAATTGTCCACTTGCACTTTCAAATTATGGGACAAGTGGCCAATTGGGCCTGCAATTGGCTAATTGCAGCAACAATTAGCCAATTGTGGGAATAATTAGCTGCATGGAGAATTAATCACACGCACAGAGTGGGCGGCCACTCTGAAAGCGTAGAACTAAATGCGTTCTAGATGCACATCTGTACCCAGACACAAAGGGGACACAGGCGAGGATCCTGGATGAATCACTCTTAAGAGAATCATTAAAATAAATCTGGTGCTTGGTGAGAAAGACCACACGATTAACCACTGAGTATCCAGTCTACTGGCTTTCTCTAAAGTTCCCTTGTGGAATTCTGTGTGAGCAAGGCAAAGAAGATCCTAGCCTTGAAACTTAATTCTTTAAGTTTAAGCCATCCTGGCTGCAGAGGCCCTCCAATTAATTGTTTTAAAAACGAAAACTTTGGATGTATGGTATAGCTGGTGAGTTGTACCAGGCAGGCTTTAGCTATAGTCCTCAGTAGGGAACCTAATGCATTTTAGTTCAAATACTTGCCCCTGTAACACATGAGTGATTCCATCTCACTCATACCTAACATCCAAGCTTGTATGTGAGCATTCCTGGGTGGACCAGGGACAATCCCAGGATAAGCATTATGTGTATCTATGAAGCTTCCATTGTGTTTGGTGGTAGTGATATAAAATAATTGTAAATGTTAACAGAAATTTTTGAAAATAGTTAAAGTCATAGTAATAACCCATATATGGGTTTATTTACCTAATTTCTCTACCACCTAGTTTCTTCAACTATAAGGATGAATTAATGCAACTTAATGAGAACTATTGCACAAGGATCTTTGTAAGGTTATATAAGGTCATATAAAAATTATATACTAAAGGTGAGAATATGAGAGAGGGAGAAGACCTGGAATTCAAGACTCAATCAACTGAGAAATTAACACATTAAAACTTGAAATTTCATGTTATAAAGAATTCTTTGTTTATTTCAGCATTTTGCAGAACAAAAGTTACAAAACATTGGTCTTTTCAGGTCATACCTTTTCCTTCATGCTGAGAAATGCCACTCCAGGTGAAAAATAATCTGTGGAGGACTACTAGCTATAGAAGACACCCAGGTATGTTGTCTACTTCCATCCCTCATCATGGACCACAAAGTTCCCTGCTACTCTAATCTTTCCTTTATAGCAGAAACTTTCAGAAATCCGCCCATTCTGCAGGTGGGTCTCTCCACTGAGTGTTTTTATCTATATCTATCAGCTCTTTCTACAATAATGCTGCTTAACAAACAGCTCCCAATTATTTCCCATTCCATGTTACATGTAAGTTGAAACATGGAGCTCTGTGCTCTGAAACTATTCAATCTGTCCCTTGGGTCTTCTCACTCCAGGATCTAGGTGAAAGAAACAGCCCCCACCCGCTGCCTGACATTTGCTCATGGCAAAGATCAGGAATAAATGAGTTGGCAGAAACCCACTGCCTCGGACATGGCTGAGTGACTAACACTTTCACTATGTTCAGTCAGTTCAGTTCAGAAGCTCAGTCATGTCCGGCTCTGCAACCCTGTGAATCGCAGCACGCCAGGCCTCCTATGTTATCTACCTACATATCATTTCCCCACACTGATCAGTAAAGTATCAGAGCACAAGATATGTATTCGTCCTCTTATCTCATTACTAGTGTAGAGTTAGTGTCATTTAAAGAAGAGAAGAAGGAACCTAAGAAGACTTAGGGAAGCTAGAAAATTTCTCCACAGTCACACAGCTATGAAAGTAAAGAAGAACGAGCCATATTCAGACTTTCTTGACTGCTGATTGTCTGATCTTAACCTATAAGTCACACTGAACTTCATCTTCTTATTCTTTGGAGCACCTGGTGAAAGGAGAAAACGGATGGAGCAGAGTAAGCTTCTACAATGATGTGCTAAGATATAGAATCAAGAATAGTCCTGCTGCTGCTGAGTCGCTTCAGTCGTGTCCGAGTCTGTGCGACCCCATCGACGGCAGCCCCCCAGGCTCCCCCGTCCCTGGGTTCTCCAGGCAGGAACACTGGAGTGGCTGCCATTTCCTTCTCCTATGCATGAAAGTGAAAAGTGATAGTGAAGTCGCTCAGTCGTGTCCGAGTCTGTGCGACCCCATGGACGGCAGCCCCCCAGGCTCCCCCGTCCCTGGGCTCTCCAGGCAGGAACACTGGAGTGGGCGCCGTTTCCTTCTCCAATAAGAATAGCCCTACTATAGTGTGTTTCTCTTGCTGGAAGGCACAGCCGTGATGATACAGCATGTGAGGGTGTCCTTGTAGACATTAGCAGCAGACACAAATGGATGATGAAGTTGTTATCTAACAGTGCTTACCTAATTTTTTGTATCAAGGCACACATAGGAAGTGTTTTTATTGGTGTTGACACCAGGGTGACAAATAGCAAATATGTGTGTGATCTGGAAAATGGTGACTGGCCAGAAGGCCCCAGTTGCCACAGACCCCCATCTGACCATCTAAAGCCACTGGGGTTCTCTGCTGAGGCCAAGCCTATTGAACACGGCCCTGAAACTGAGAAGCACACAAGTTCACTTAGTCAGAATCAGAGGGGGGCAGGGCTGGAGAAATAGACGCATCTCAGCCACAGGCGGTGTGATCAATCCTTTGCATAACATGCTTCTCAGTGGTTTGCTAAGCTCTCTTGAAGATATAGTACATTCTCTACCTAAAATTCAACTGAAAGCATCAAGTTGGGGTAAATTATAATACAACAATCAGGTCTTTTGAGTCATTATTATTAGGATACAAAAATACTTAAACGTCACTATCCTGATTTCTACTGCCAGACTTGAATACTTTTATCTGCAAATCACTCATCTGAGTCCTCAGCTGTCCATATCACAGCCAAGAAGCTGAAAGGACTTCTTAGGCACCAGTAACTTGAATCACACATACACACGTGTATTCTAAGTTGCTTCAGTCGTGTCCAGCTCCTTGCAACCCCACGCACTATACCCTGCCAGGCTCTTCTGTCCATGTGATTTCTCAGGCAAGAATGCTAGAGTAGATTGCCATGCCCTTATCAACTTGAATCGTGTGTGTGAGTCCTACCCTGCAGACTCAATTCAGAATCAAAAAATACAATAATAATCATTTGCTTTTAAGGTTACTGAAAAGGTCAAATAACTGAGATGGCACATAAAGTTATTATTACACAGAAAATTGACTGCTAATAGGCCAACCTGGAAGAGAAAGACAAAAGAGAATTGTTTCTAAAAATTAGAAGGTGGAGGCAGTGACAGATTTTATTTTCTTGGACTTCAAAATCACTGCAGGCAGTGACTGAAGCCATGAAATTAGAAGACATTTGCTTCTTGGAAGTAAAGCTATGACAAAGCTAGACAGTGTATTAAAAGTCAGAGACATCACTTTGTCAGCAAAGGTATGTGTAGTCAAAGCTATGTCTTTTCCAATTGTCATGTATGGTTGTGAGAGTTGGACCTAAAGAAGGCTGAGCACTGAAGAACTGATGCTTTTGAATTGTGGTCCTATAGAAGACTCTTGTGAAGAAGGCAATGGCACCCCACTCCAGTATAATTGCCTGGAAAATCCCATGGACAGAAGAGCCTGGTAGGCTGCAGTCCATGGGGCTGCACAGAGTTGGACACGACTGAAGCGACTTAGCAGCAGCAGCAACAGAAGAAGACTCTTGAGAGTCCCTTGAACTGCCAGGAGATCAGAGCAGTCAATCCTAAAGGTAATCAACCCTGAATATTTATTAGAAGGAATGATGCTAAAGCTGAAGCTCCAGTACTTTGGCCACCTGATGTGAAGAGTGGACTCATTGCTCTTGCTGGGAAAGATTGAAGGAAAAAGAAGAAGGGGGCAACAGAGGATGAGATAGTTAGGTAGCCTCATAGACTCAGTGGACATGGAACTGAGCAAACTCCAGGAGACAACGGACAGGGGAATCTGGCGTGTTGCAGTCCACAGGGTTGTAAAGAATCAGACATGATTTAGCAATTGAAAAATGACAACAAAGCAAAAAGAACTATTTCATTCTGGAGGCATTTGGTACAAGGGCAAATGGTCCTACATTTCCCAAGTTTATGACTGTAACTAAGGCGTAAACACTATGTACAAAATGACAATTGAAGAATACTTAAGTAGTTCAGTATGTGCATTGGAAAGTTTTCCCTTCATTTTTAAAATAAAGCAAATAAATAAAAAACAAAAATAGGACAATAGGAATACATTTGCCTTCAGAGGGAGAAAGGGAAGAAAGCCACCCTTTTAAGTTCTTATTTGTTACTGTTGTTGCTTAGTCCCTAAGTTGTGTCTGACTCTTTTGTGACCCCATGGCCTGTAGCTTGCCAGCTTAGTTCATGGGATTTCCCAGGCAGGAATACTGGAGTGGGTTGCCATTTCCTTCTCCAGGGGATCTTCCTGACCCAGGATCAAACCCACGTGGCCTAGATTGGCAGGCAGATTCTTTACTACTGAGCCACCACGGAAGCCCTTCTAAAGAGTTTCAGATCTGCTTTATCTTGGATTTATCGATGAAGTTTAAGTATAGCTCCTTTGCTTAAAGTCCCGTTGTGAGTTTCAAACTCAGGGATATTCTTTTGCAGTGCCCATGTCTTGAGATGCTTAGATAGTCCTTCTATGGGACGCTTCATTTCCTTGCTGAAGTAAGGTAAGTTGAAGTCCTGTTGTTAAAGGCAGTGATTAAGGGGGCAGGAATGTGATAGTGCTGTACACATTCACCAGCAAACCAACCACAGAGGCATGTCCTTCTCTCACCGCCTCATCGACGGCAAGCCCTTTCCTTAAGCGAGTACAGAGAAGGAAGCTCAGGCTGGAGTTCACACCTGGAGCCCCGTGTGAGTGATCTGCAGCGGGCAGACCCACGGCCTTGACTAGATGTTGCTTTTCTGTGTCTATAAATAATAACAGCTATGTGCCACTAGTGCAATGCCATTCCATTTAATGGCGTCCAGCACTGGGCAATTTAATTATTCTTTTAGTCACTGAAACATTCATCATAATTATCCTTGGTTCCAAAAGAGCCCGGTTGCCGCCTGAAGCCATTACGGTAGACTTGGTGAGTTGCTTTCTCCTTCAAACATTTGCTCAGCTGTGAATCTGGGAGAAGAGGGCCGATCCCTTCCAAACTTTCATTGCTGTTTTTGTGATTCATGGATCTAAAAAATAAAAACAAAACAAATATTTATTGTGTTCCTGATATGAGTACCTATTGTGGTCTGGCTTCTGCACTGAGCTCTTTTACTTAAGTGTTCTCATTCATTCATCACTGAAAACGGAGTCAGTATCCTTATTCCCATATTATAGGTGAGAAGACTGAGTGCCAGACAGTTATTAATAAAACGACTCTACCAATGCCACACATTGATCTGAGACTTAAACACAAGTCCAATTCAAAACCCTTATCAGGGCCATAAAATTTGTAGATAATTGCAAAATCACAGATAATAGTTACCCTTGACAACAATGTATACTAGGCATTTTACATTTATGATATTTTTGGATCCTTCAGATAACCCAGCAAAGTTAGACCACTGTATTCTCAGATAAGGAAACAGACTCAAGGAAGTTGAATGATAAACTAAAGAGCACATTAAAAATGTACAGAACCAGGGCTCATTTGGGAGTCTAACTCCAAAGTCAACCTAACACACATTAGTATTAATAGAATGTAATAGAATTCAGCAGTTATTATGAATAGTCAACACGCAAAGGCAATTCCCCCTTTTGCCAAAAAAGTTTGATCCCTAGTTTGTCGGAGTTTTGTGATGTTTAAAATGAGATCATTCATAACATTTTTCTATCATGCATAATGATGAATATGTAATTATTTTTATTGGGGAAATGTAGGCATCTAAACCACTAGGCTTCACGGAGTCAGGCTAAGGAAAAGTCAGATGTATTTTTCAAAGGGAACTAAGCTACTTGAAGGTATTCCGTGGCTTCCCAGGTGGTGCTGGTGAAGTTGCTCAGCCGTGTCCGACTCTTTGCCATGGACTGTAGCCTACCAGGCTCTGTCCATGGGATTTTCCAGGCAATAGTACTGGAGTGGATTGCCGTTTCCTTCTCCAGGGGATCTTCCTGACCCAGGGATTGAACCCAGGTCTTCCACATTGTAAAGAGAGGCTTTACTGTCTGAACCACCAGGGAAGTCAGGTAAAGCATCCTCCTACCTGTGTAAGAGACTGTGACAGGGGTTCGATCCCTGGGTCAGGAAGATCCCCTGGAGGAGGAAATGGCCACCCACTCCAGTGCTGTTGCCTGGAGAATCCCATGGACAGAGGAGCCTGGCGGACTACAGTCCACGGGGTCTCAAAGAGTCGGACACAACGGAATCATCTTAGCATGTATTCACAAGCTACTCTAGTGCCCATTTCCGTCTAGACTCCATGCTAAAACTAACTACACAGTGCTCAGATCTTTAAAATGATCGTACTATATGACATTGAAATTACATTTTAGGAATTTATTCTAAGCAAATAATCAGAGATAGTGATGCAGTATATAAGTATTCATTGCTGTTATCGCAAAAAAAATAACAGAAACCATCCTACAGACTGTCATTGGTTATGCAAATTATAGTTCATTCAGTCAACTGCATTTCATGAAGTCCTTAAAGAGGATGATATATATAGACGCAGACATATGCACAGGAACACACACACACCTGGACAAAAAGTGAGAGAATACTCAGGAACGAGCCACTGAAAGTGTCTTCAAGTTAGATGAGGAGGGGTACTGTGGATGTGTCTTGTTAGAATATGCGTGTGGGTGTGTGTTATGTTTACCAAGCTTCTATGTTGGCCAAGTTTTCCTTCTTGATTGTAACTTTCTTTTTGTTGTTGTTTAGTCGCTAACTCAAGTCTGACTGTTTTGCAACTTCATGGACTGTAGCCTGCCAGGCTCCTCTCTCCATGGGATTTTCCAGGAAAGAATGTTGGAAGGAGTTGCCATTTCCTCCTCCGGGGATCTTCCTGACCCAGGGATGGAACCCACGTCTCTTGCTTGGCTGGCTGATTCTTAACCACTGAGCCACCTGGGAGGCCACGCCTTCTTTAGCTGATAGCACGTAAAGAGTCATGCCTAAACACCCTGTCAATAAAGTCCCGTCCTGCTCTGGTGTTCCGTCATTAAGTCATATCTGACTCTTTGCGACCCCATGAACTGCAGCGTGCCAGACTTTCCCTGTCCTTTACCATCTCTCTCTCAGAGTTTACTCAAACTCATGTCCACTGAGTCAGTGATGCCATCTATCCACCTCTTTCTCTGCCATCCCCTTCTCCTCCTGCCTTCCATCTTTCCCAGCCTCAGGGTCTTTTTCAGTGAGTCCTGCTATTAACCATAAGCATCGCTATAGTTCTAGACCCACAGCCTCTGTGAAATGCATGGTCTCCTCGGTGGTGGTGGATATCTGATAAAGGCTGCCTGTACTGAAACAGACCACGATGGCAGTCTCCATAACAGAGTCTGAAGGGCGCTTGTCTTAAACATTTGCAAGTGAATGGAGGAAAAATCCCTACAGGCTATAAGATGGCACAGTAATTGTTTTTGTGACAAAACTGACTTTATCCAAGGACACTGTTGGTGTAGATAAGGTGCCTTTATTTAAACTCTTGGTCTTTTGGTTTTCTGCCTGTTCTTTCTAGAACAGAGTTAATTCAGTATGTGTAGGCACCCTCAACCATTTCAAACATTCAGTTCAGTTCAGTTCAGTCGCTCAGTCATGTCTGACTCTGCGACCCCATGAATCACAGCACATCAAGCCTCCCTGTCCATCACCAACTCCCAGAGTTCACTCAGACTCACGTCCATCGAGTCAGTGATACCATCCAGCCATCTCATCCTCTGTCGTCCCCTTCTCCTCCTGCCCCCAATCCCTCCCAGCATCAGAGTCTTTTCCAATGAGTCAACTCTTCTCATGAGGTGGCCAAAGTACTGGAGTTTCAGCTTTAGCATCATTCCTGAAGAAATCCCAGGGCTGATCTCCTTCAGAATGGACTGGTCGGATCTCCTTGCAGTCCAAGGACTCTCAAGAGTCTTCCTTAGGCCTCCTTAATACATAACAACAAAACATAAGTCTGTGATATTTGATTATAGATTGTGTATAGACTATTATAGATTATGTTGATTAGGATCTGCTTATGAGTAAAAGACGTTGATGCATTAATTCAGGAATCTTTTAAAATGATTTGCTATACTTTAATCCCAATAGAGTCTAGGTTTGTATATGTATACATATTTATCTATATATGCAAGCATGCCATATATTTCTGGGCTTCCCAGGTGTTTTGGTGGTAAAGAATCTACCTGCCAGTGTAGGCAGTCATTGCGTTGGGAAGGTCCCCTGGAGAAGGAAATGGCAGCCCACTCCAGTATTCTTGCCTGGGAAATCCCATGGACAGAGGAGCCTGGCGGGCTACAGTCTGCAGGGTCACAAAGAATCGGGCACAGCCTAGCAACTAAACAACAACGCAATACGTTCCTAAGTCAAGTGTAACAGTCATTCATATGGATCATGAAGACCAACTGTTGAGCACTTACTGTATGTACCAAGCCTTGTGTTCAGTGCTCTGTCATATCATTTTGGTTGGTACTCATGGCAAACTCATGGGGTAAGAACGGCTGCCACTCTTTCTGCAGCTGGGACACTGCTTGGAGGAATTGGCCACATGCCACGGTCACACAGTGGATTTCATCCTGACCCTTGAGCATGGGTAACTGAAAGTTTCACAAAGTTTGTTTATTACTGCAGAGCACCACGGGGCCTTGGACTATCTTACACTGAGAACTCCTATAACAGGGTCAATCCAAATATTGTTAGAGAAAAACAAAACCCAAAACTCTTTGGGATAGACTCTGTGGGTGGCCACTTGCTGAGGCTTGAGTCCACCCTCCAGTGTTCTGTGGTGCAAGGTATTTGTACAGCTAGCTGCCAGGTCAGCAGAATCCTCCCTTCACTTGGCACCATCACCCCCAGCCAGTGAGATGCCCTTGAAGGAGCCAGCCCATGCTGGCTGCCTCATTGCTCACTGGGTTCATCACTGTGGCGAGGGCCTTCCTCTCTCTGGCTTCAGTTTCTTCATCAGTAAATGACTTAAGCGAGAGGTTTAGACTGTGAGTGCCAAGCTCTTGTACCCGAGGATCCCCAGACATAAAAGCAATGAGGTTTTATTCCCTCTGGCGTTGCACACACAGGCAGAGGCACTTAAATGCCTCCATTTGAGATAAGACTATTTACAAAAAGATCCAACAGCCTTACCCTCTTAGAGGATAAGCCTTTTTTAGTGTCGTATTTTTGAGGGGTGGAGGGAAGGGCCTTTTTTTTGTTCTTTCTTTTTTCCAGATTCAACTCATGCTGTAAGAATTAGAGCTCGATTCTTTGATTCTTTTCAGGCCTTCCTGGGACAGCTTCCTCTGACTCCCCAGCACCAGCAAGTGGACTGTTTGTGTCCCAGCATCTCGGGAGACGGCAGGGAGAAAGGGCCACGGAACCAGCCTCTGAGTCCTCGGTTGGGGTGGTGGAGGCAGTCCTCGCTGCCAGCTCTAAGGGGCGAATCTGTGTAGATCCCTGCATTCATTTCCCTCTCCCAGCCTCTCCCTCGGTTAACACCCCAGCACACACAATACCAACGAAGGTGATTATCTCTGCTAGCATAATTCCTCCCTAACATCTGCTTTCGCCCATAACACTCCACTAATTTTTCCCTCATTTCATTACACATAATTTTCTTTCAACACAATCTACATGTATTAAGTGGTAATGACTTTCCAGTTAAGAGCAAATCGACACCAAGGGACCCCCGTCCCCCCCACGGTTGCCTGCAGAGCCTGACTCTGGCTATTAGAGATAAATTCGGTACCTCAGGAAGCTGCAGTGAGGTAATCAATCAATTAAGCGGTTAGGACATACATTATCAAACTTCCACAGTGCGGGGGGCAGGGGGCATGCTGATCTACTTGCCATGATTTTTTTTAGGAATTCAAAAAAAAATGAATAAATAAGATGGAGAGCTATTATACAACCAGGCTATAATTTGCCACTCAAAGTCAGGGGCTGGCTTGTCAGACTTCAGGCTGCAGAGTGAATGCGAGAGACACAGGCCTTGGGAGAGCACCGTCTAGCGGGTGGGGAATCCAAGGTCTGGTGTTTATTAGGGGTCCTGGGACACGCAGTGCAAGCGGTGGGACAGGGCAGTCTAAGAACCTTGTCCTTTTTAAAAAAAAAAAAAAGAAAAAAAGAAACCTGGAATTATAACTCTTACCGCCCAGGTTTGCGACATGGATTAACTAAGATCACATACACAGAAGCACCAGGCACATCACAGGCGTGTGGGGCACCGTCATTATCTTACACCTCCTCGCAGAGTGTGAACTTAGGAAGTGTAAGGTAGCTGGAGATCACCCAAATGCTGGCACTGAACTGTGCATTAAAGATCACAATTGTCATTACCATCATCACGATCATTTTCCTCAGATTTTTTTTTTTTGTATTGAAATACAATACAAATTGCTTTACTCTGATACAAATCTTTATCGAGCTTTCCTGGTGGCTCAGATGGTAAAGAATCTGTCTGCAATGCAGAAAAGCTGGGTTCGATTCCTGGGTCAGGAAGATCCCCTGGAGAAGGGAATGGCAGCCCACTCCAGTTTTTGGCCTGGAGAAATCCATGGACAGAGGAGCCTGGTGGGGTATAGTCCATGGGGTCCAAAGAGTTGGACATGACTGAGCAGCTAACACTTCGATTCACTTCATAATTGCTTCACAGGGTTGTGTTAGTTTCTGCTGTATAGCAGAGTAAATCGGCTATATGCGTACATATATCCTCTCCTTTGGGGATGTCCTTCCCATTCAGGTAACCCCAGAGCACTGTGTAGAGTTTCCTCTGCTATACAGTAGGTTCTCATTAATTATCTAACACATACATAATATCAAGAGTGTATCTATGTCAACCCCAGTCTTCCAATTCAGCCTACCCCCCTTTACTCCTTTCGTTTGTTTTTAAAGAAAAATAGCAAAATGTATAGCTTTTGAACTTACAATCAGAATATTTGCCAGACTCCAATTACCAACTTTACCTGTGTTCCCTTTGTGCCTATCTCTTTTAGCTCATCTGTAAAATGGATATTTCATCTACCACAGTATGGCTTATGGGAAGACTCAAAAGAAACATATAGTAAGTGTTTTAAAAATTGTAAATCACCAAGAAATAGGGTTGTTTTAAATAAAGTAGTCTACTTGTATTTTTTTCTATACTTGATTTCTCTTATAAATATCTTATGTTTCTGCAAAGTGTATTGAATGATACCTGCAAGATAAATCAGTCACAAAGGCAGAGGACAAAAGAAAAAGAAACTCTAGGTAGATGTGCCAACATAAAAACAACATATTTCTGAAACAGACAAAATATTTTCTACATATGTGTCAACCAATATGATATATGAATATGCATACGTGGTATGTAATATTAAATTCTTACAAACCAATGAAAAGGAGAAAATAACAGTAGACTATGAGTTACAATAATGGTGAACAATGCTTACTATTTCCCAAATATTACTAAAGCTTTTATGTATTTTAATTTGATTAATAAGAAAAGGAAAAAGACACTAAAATAACAATGAACAAATGAAAACACTAAAATAATATATAAAATATTAAATATCCTCATAGAGAACATAGAGAAATGTAAGATGAAATTAAGGAGAGAGGACTTTCCATCTATCAATAAGGTTTAAAAAATTGGTACTAAGGCATCAGGAGAAGAGGTGACTTCTACACTATTCTTAGGAATGTAAATTGGTAAAAACAAATCAACAAAGACCACCTTTCGAGGAGTGGGAAAGAATTTCCATTATACTTGAAAAGCCTTTAAATATTCCCACCCATTGACCCAGAGATTATATTTTCCTGCACTTTATCTTTACACAGCTAGAGATGACTGTGTAAGTAAAAGATGTTCATCACAGTGTTATTTATAATCACAAAATATTGGAAGCATTAGAGTCCAGCATGGGAAGATTGTGGCCATTTATTAAGATGCATTTCTTTAATAAACTGCCCTTGGAAATAATTGTAAAAACTTTAATATTTTTTCTACCATGTATTTACTTTCATTACACACCTCTCTTCAAAATGAGATTATTTTGAAGAAGATTTTTTTTTTATGTGCTATCCATTTCAAATAAATCAGTTAGTCAGTCAGTCAGTTCAGTTGCTCAGTTGTGTCCAACTCTTTGCGACCCCATGGACTGCAGCATGCCAGGCCTCCCTGTCCATCGCCAACTCCTGAAGTTCACTCAAATTCATGTCCATTAAGCCCGTGATGCCATCCAACCATCCCACCCTCTGTCATCCCTTCCTCCTGCCCTCATCTTTCCCAACATCAAGATCTTTGCCAGTGAGTTGGCTCTTCACATCAGGTGGCCAAAGTATTGGAGCTTCAGCTTCAGCATCAGTCCTTCCAAGGAATATTTAACTAGGAGAGCTGAATATCAATTAGTAAAGATTTGTAAATGACAAAATTAGTGTCAAGTACTGTCAGAAAGGTATTGTTTTCATTAATAATTCTCTTCAATAAAAGCTGATTATCCATAAAACTAAAAAATAAATAAAAAAGAAGAAGAAACATTTTTTGAGCAGCTATTTAGTGCCAGGCCTCGTTCCAAGGACTGACAGTGCAGCAGAGAACAAGACTGGATAAGATTCCATGCTTGTACTGTCAGAAAGGTATTGTTTTCATTAATAATTCTCTTCAATAAAAGTGATTATCCATAAAACTAAAAAATAAATAAAAAAGAAGAAGAAACATTTTTTGAGCAGCTATTTAGTGCCAGGCCTCGTTCCAAGGACTGACAGTGCAGCAGAGAACAAGACTGGATAAGATTCCATGCTCAGGGATGCCCAATTATAGTGCAAGGACATCTAAACTGAACAAGTTATGATGTACACACAAGGTGGATGGTGGTGGATATATTTGCCTAGATATTTATTTGGGGCCTTTCTCCGGTGCTGCAGACACAGCTTTAAATAAGAGTTGCAGCTATGTGCAAAGCAACAAATCCTGTGCCTGCAAAGCTTGCATTCTATTTGGAAATATTGGAAATATACGTCTAAATATGAATATGATGTTGCAGAAATGTCTTCAATGACATTGGGGGAAAAAAGCAAGTAATAAGAAGTGAAAATGGTTATATGACAGTGCATACAGTATGAAAACATTTGTGTAAATAAGTAAAAATATTCATATATACATTTCTAAAATATTTGAAAGATTATACACCAATTTTAAGCAGTGGCAAGCATCTCTAGAATTTCTTGTTTTCTAAATTTCCTTTATTTGCTGCTTTAAAAATATAAGAAAATAAATATAAAAACTACTGATGAAGATAGCGAGTCTGAGCTGAGCTATATATTCCATTAACAGATAAATCAGTTGATTTACACATTTCAGCAGCCTCAGGATTTGATTTGACTTGATTTCTTAATATGAGGATCAATAAAATAATGTGAATCCTGGGTCATTTTCCAAATTTTGCTTTTCACGACATGGAAGAGTTCAGTGATAGGCTTTGACGGGGGAAAGGACCTAGGGAATTATCCTCAGATATAGTAGAAAACTGAAGTCCCCAAGAGTCAGGAAGAGTCAAGCAGGACTTGAGCCTACCTAATTCAACTCAAACTGACTTCACTTTCCAGTGTTTTCAACGTTAGTATATCTTCTATCACACTATCTTCTATTGTGTGATTCTATTTAATCCTCTGCCTGCTAAGTAGCTAAGTAGCTCAGTTGTGTCTAACTCTGTGCAAACTCAGAGACGGCAGCCCACCAGGCTCCTCTGTCCCTAGGATTCTCCCGGCAAGAACACTGGGGTGGGTTGCCATTTCCTTCTCGAATATCTTCTGCTTAGTTCTGCTTAATATCCCAAATGATGGAGGGCAACAAGAGGAGAAACAAATATCCCCACATTGTTAGTCATTCCATGATAACTTCTTTGTTTCAACAAAAGCAGAACAAAGTTAAATAAACTATTACTAAAACCCCATGGAATAGATGTGTTTCTAGGTCCTGCACAGAATCAAAAGAGAAAATGAGAACCTGTGGAACATAGAAACTCTCCGTATGATTAAGGTGTTTACCTCTAAACCAACATTTTTCAAGCCTATACTGATCAGATGTGGTTCTAGAAAACTGTAGATGAACCCTGAGTTACCAGAAAGCAGGGAGTTAAAAAATGTTATCATTAACATCAATGATAAAAGGATAACTATCAGGTTATAGCTGTAGGTCCTATATTGCTGTTCATTTGCTCAGTTGTGCCCAACTCTTTGCGACCCCACAGACTGCAGCACTCCAGGCTTCCCTGTCCTTCACCATCTCTTGGAGTTTGCTCAAACTCATGCCCATTGAGTTAGTGATGCCGTCCAACCATCTCATTCTCTGTCGTCCCCTTCTCTTCCTGCCTTCAGTCTTTCCCAATATCAGGGTCTTTTACAATGAATCAGCTCTTTGCATTGGGTGGCCAACATATAGGAGCTTCAGCTTCAGTTTCAGTCTTCCCAATGAATATTCAGAGTTAATTTCCTCTATGTGTATATAAACTTTATAGCTTACAGGCTCTGGGCATTATTCTTGTACCCATTTCCTAGTTGAGTATGTTGAGGTTCTGATAACCTGACCCATTTACCTGCAGTCACGTTTTAGGAATGGAACTGAGCCAGAACAAGTCATCTGACACCTAGCCCATTGTTCTTTTTACATAAAAGAATGGGAAAACACTTTTGTACAATAGACTTTTAACTTTAAAATCTTGTCAGGAATTTGGAGGGGCAGTGCAAATATCAAATCAAAAAGTTATTGTATTGCCTTTTTTTTCTTTTTAATTAACCCAAAGAAGGCAACTGTGTGTACTCTAAACATCCAGCTGTCTGTTTTTTTGTCTTCCAAACCTTTTTATCTAAACTAAACCAAACCTTTACCTTGTTTGGTTTTTGAACTGAAATGTCCTTACTCAGCCAGATCCTCACGCCAAGCAGGGTTTTAATTTTTTAAGAAGTAAATCTGAACAAGACAATATAAGAGCTCCAAAGAACAGTAGTCTATGAGAAAACACATCATTTGTTTATTTGGCCATTTGTTTTAAGACAGAAGTAAAAACACTGGGCTGAACAGATCAGGAGGCTTCAGGCTATTTCCTCTGAGACCGTAAGACCGGGCAGGATGAAACGTGAATAGAAGGCGCGCCAGATGCACACGGTGCAAATACAACTTTCTGTCGCACGCTGCTCTGGTTATTTCTTTTTTTTTCTTAGACGCTAAAGCCCCCAACACTCCACGGAGCTGGAAAATAGAGTTATATGCAAAGTGATTAAAAACACCCCTTTGCACCAAGCCAGTCCCGACACAAAACACCTTTTACCCCCAAGGGACTCACAGTCCTTCTCATCATGAACTTTCTTCTTGGCTGAGATTAGTATCTTGAACGTGTCAGAGAAGAATGCTGTCTAAATGGCTTAGGAGTACGATTTTATTTTCTCCCATTCTGTTCTTCTGTTTAGCCACTATTTTTCTTACTCCCCCTGTGCTTCCCCTCCTCACTGCAAGATGTCTGGCACCCAACGTCTGGCATGAAATCTTACGGGTCTACATTTTCCGCAGGGCTGTAACAACAGGTTTCAACTTGACTTGCCATCCCTGGGAACATGAAGTTACATTTGTTTGTTTCTGAGGATAAGGAGGTTTGTAGCTCCTGGTGCTGAAAAGGGACATCTTTATGTTTGATTGGAGTTTTCTAAAGAGAAGATGAATTCATCTGTTGTGGATTATTTCAAAAAGTATTTTATTGTGTTATATATTGTGAAAGCACATTCCACTTGTGCCTGACATTCTGTTGCTTTGTTGTTTTAAAGTTACTGTTAGTCTTGAGAATATCCACTGGCAGAAACCTCCACTTAGCCCCTCAAAATGCTAGCAACACAAGGATATAGGGAATCATGTCACCTGTAAATCACAGTGTATTGATTCAATACATCCTGATTTTACAAGATTGGAAACTGAGGCCAGAAAAGAGAATTGATTTTCTCAAAGTCAGAGCTGGTTCATGAAAATGTTGGAACTTGAGTCAGAATATCAGGGTTCCTCAGATCCCTGGGGTCTCTGACATGGTCCTGCGGAGGCTTTAAATATTCATTTTACTTTTGTAGGTTTAATCATTATCTTATATTGCAGCTAGTTATATTTTTAAATGTAGCCTTTCCATATAATGGTATCTTTATCAATGTGAACATATTACTAATATTTGATTATTTTGCAGAATTGAATATAATGATTTTCCCACTCTTCCTATTTTAAGTGCTGTTGTACACTTATACTGAGTTTTGAATTGGAGAATACCACCAATTTTATCCACTTCCAACAGACTGTGAGCTGTATACAGAAAATGATTTTAAAAGGGAGGAAAAAGGGATGGATGGATGGGTGGGTGGGTGGCTGGGTGGATGAATGGAGGGTGGCTGCATGGATAGATGGATGGATGGATATTATGGATGAGTGGATATAGAGACAGATAAATACGTATATAAGGCTTCCCTAGTGGCTCAGACAGTAAAATCTGCCTACAATGCAGAAGACCCCGGGTTGATCCCTGGGTCAGGAAGATCCCCTGGAGAAGGGCATGGCAACCTATTCCAGTATTCTGGAGAATTCCATGGACGGAGGAGCCTGATGCGCTACAGTCCGTGGGATCGCAAAGAGTAGCACACAACTGAGCAACTTACACTTTGACCTTCCAACACATATATTTATATACGCATGCATAATTTAAGGAAATGTTGTATTGCTTTTCACAGAGATCAGATTAATAAATGCTGTGCTTGTGCGTCTCCTCCAACATCTTCAGGACAGAGTCATCTTCCCTTTCTGGCTGCAGTGCCTGGTACCCATTAGACCCTGAAAATGATAGTAGAACAATAAATATTCAAAGGGCTAAGTTACAGTAAAAGCTGAGCTTCAGGATTCAACAGAACTTCATCAGTGGAACCAGCTACAGCCTTGAATCCAGATCTTTCTACTTGCAAATGCGGTCGTCTCCCCTGTCTCAGCTTTTGGGGACCTTACACTCTGTTGATGTTGGAAGACAGGCGGATCTTTTTCTGCAAGGCATATCTGGGGTCTACCCCGATGCCTTTCTCTCAATTAATTAATTGATTTTTTTGTCTCTCCTCTCCTCCTCCCCTTGCCCATCCCCCCTCCCTGGTGTGTAAACTCGCAGCATCCAGAAAGACCACCTTCCGCCCGTTCTCTCCGCGGCTGAGCTGCACCTCTCTACTCCAATAAACCGTTTGCATTCCATCTGGCAAGCGTTTGCTCCAAAGACATTTCTCTGTCAATCTCTCCCGCCACATTAAAAATCTGTCATTACGATTGCATCGCCGCCTGGCTCCTGAGATTTCTGACTGCTTTATTGCTCTCCTCATTTTTTCTTTTTTTCTCTTCCCTGCTACAGCCGAGAAGCAGAAATAAAGGTTTGTTGTTGAAACATGGCCGGGAGGAAAGTAGGAGG
This sequence comes from Madoqua kirkii, assembly GCA_006408675.1. Lineage (NCBI taxonomy): Eukaryota > Metazoa > Chordata > Mammalia > Artiodactyla > Bovidae > Madoqua > Madoqua kirkii. The sequence goes on from SJYC01045982.1 coordinate 54,149, forward strand.
CACACATCTGTCAAGGTATTACCTTTCTTCAACCAGGGATTAAGGTGTTTTACGGCACTCGCTACCGAGCATCACACTGAATAAATTTTCTCAGTAGAACATAAAAATGAACTCATACATTTTGAACCAAGATCCCTTCTTTAGAGCCAGCCCAGATCATTATGCAGCGGCACCCAAGTGCAGGGGGCACAGTGAGGCAGGAAGTGCCTGCCACCCACCCCACCTCCCGCTGAAGCTGCGTTATTCAAATGCCATGGAGTCTGGGGCAGCATCTGGATCAGAGGAGATGCTGGTTGTGAATGCACAGCCTTCCCTGCCTCCTGGGAGAGAGTGGAAGGATCCAGAAAGGACCTGGCCCCAGAATCCACCTCCCCCTTCCTGCCTGGCAAAGAGGCATGTTGAATCAAATCACGTTCCTTGGGGAAAGTCCCTTGATTCCTCCTGATGCTTCCTCAGGACCTTCTCTGCAGGGATCTGCTGTGATAAGTGTCTGTCCCAGGTCTGATTCGCCCACAGGTCCATGACCTTCTCCAGGCCAGGGGCACATCCTCCACCCTAGTGCCTTGTGTCTACAAGACTTGGCAGTATTAACTAGGAGTATTACAAGCCCCCCCCCTTTTTTTAGGTTCCCTCTCTGCATTCTACTGTGTGCATAAATTAATCCATTAAAAATTCCCAGTAATCTGCTTCAGTGGACTATTCATATTTTCTTTTTTGTAGACCAATGAACTGAAGCAGAAAGAGGGCTGTGTCTTGTTGAAGGTTAGACAGTTAGCGTGGCTGGTCTGGGGTTTGAGCCCAGCAGGCTCAGGTCCGTTCTGTGAATGGCAGGAAGCACAGGAAGGAGGGGGTCTTAGTGTGGCTTGGAAACACCTCTGTGGCACAGCAAGGGCTCGGGAAGGGCACTGGTGCCAGAGAACACTGTGTCATCGTGGTGTCCTCTGTCCCTCCGAACTGTCACAGTCTCCCATGAGGTTGCAGTAGCTCATGTCTCTGCAGAGCTCAGGGTTGGTGCCGTGGCTCTGCTTTCCTTTGTGCATCACCCCCCAACACACACAGGCCCTACATACACATACACATACGCACACTCACACACATACATTCACACACAGACACACTTTATTATTCCTATACTCATTCCTCTCTGCCTATGATGTCCCCCTACATGGAATTATCTTTTTTTTAAAAGAAAACTCATATTTACCCTTAAAAACCTTTGCTTCTCTGTGTATTTATTCCTCATAAGCATTAGAGACTCCCAAAAGACTCCCAGAAGCCCTTTCTTCCCCTCTAGATAGTGGATGACCCTCCCTGAGTTTTATTATACAATATCTGTTTGCATGTCAGCATCCCCAGTAATGATCAGAAGCCCCTCTGGTCTATTTATAAAAGGATAAATACAGTTAACAGTAGTCATTCCTGCTGCAAAAGAAACTTTTCCTTATATATCCATTTTATGCTACTTGAAGTTTTTGTGGGGTTTTTTTGCAATACACATGTAATACTTGCAATAAATTATGAGTTGATTTTATTTCAAGTGCTCTACTAAGTCCTGGGGGACCATCCTAAGGGACTAATAATATGTAGAGGCAATGGCATCAGCTAAGGGGCTGTGACCATCCACAGACAAACAACATGAGAAGCTGGGATCTCCAGCTTGGTTCATGTGTTCATGAACATCTGGGACTTGGGAACCCAAGTCAGGTCTCACCTTCTCAGGCTGAACCAGCCCTGTCTTAGGGACATATAGCTGTGATATTGTCATCTTGGTGATTCAGACACTGAGAAAATGTCCCTAGCTCCCCTGCCAGTTCCCTTCCTTCCCTATTCAGTATGATTTATGATCAGATAGATGGACCAGTTGGCATGACCATTGCGATTGACCTTGGCTGACCCCTGCATGAATGACCTTTTGAATAGTGGATATTTGTCCTGTCCCAATCAGCCACGGTGTAGAATTCCAAACATCACTCATACCCATCTGGGAACTCACCAAGGAACAATTACCCCATGTACGGAGTGTGGGGCAGGGGGCATTTCCAATGGCCCTGGGAGCCGGAATCCACCTGTTAAAGGACATCCAGTTGCTGAGCACAAACCCAAGTCAAGTTCACCTTCTGGAGGAGTGAGGAAAAGGGAAAATGAGAAGCTGGCAAACCTTGAGAGCCTACAAGGCAGTAAGCACAGGGGTAGATCGACATATTGATCAGATAAAATCAATTCTTGTCCTAACAACAGCCCTAAGGAGTGGGTTTTTCATTATCCCCATCTGCAGACGCAGAGGCTGAGCCCAGCTGGGAGATGATGAAGATGGAGAGACAGAAGCGTCTCAGGCACTAGGGAACAGACTGTAATCCCGTGACTCCTTGCACTACATCTGCTGGCTCCACCTGGACAGTGAGGTGTGTGTGTGTGTGTGTGTTGGGGGGTTGGTGTGGAGTCAGCCTGCATGGACTGGATTCTCATCTTCACCACTGGAAAGCCAAGTCAACCGGGATGACTGCCTCACTTCTCTGCTTCGGTTGTCTCATCTGTAATGAGGAACTTAGCCTGCTGCGCTCTTGTGAGGATGAAATGAGATCCTCCGTAGAAGCCTCAGAGTCTGGACTGACTTACAATAAATGCTCAATGAGCCCTGGGGACCCTAAGAATCCATCTTGCGGAAGTGCCCCTCTTTGGGTTGATTCCTTGCTGGGAATTCACACATGTAGAGACCAGGACGCTATTAAGTCTCCCTTTCTGTCTGGCCCTTCCTCCAATTTGTAAAATTTGTTCTGTTTGTGCAATTATTTTTTCCTTGTGACCACTGTGTAAAACTGGTGTCTGAGCCCCAAATGCTGTCAACTTGAGCACGTGAATCTGAACTCTGCATCAGAATATGTCATGTGACTTATAGACATATTTTCTTCCGCTTAACCGTATCAGGTTCACATTATACTCACAGCCACTTTCGTCATCTGCCAAACTTTGGAGTTTTATGGTTGCATCAAATGAACCACAGCTATGTATCATCCCCAGTTGTCAGCCTAATACTTCTGAATGAGTGGGGCCCTGCTGGATGGGCAGCGTGGACACACACTGGCCGAAGGGTCGTGAAGGCCAGTGTTCTTCATCCAGGCCCTGAGAACTGCCAGGGCTGACGTGGAAGGCCCAGCTCTGCACCCCAGCCCCAGGCTGGCCAGCTCTGCTCATCTCTTCCTCCTAGAAAATCCCCACCAATGATGCTTCCAAGAGGTCGGGTTTGCAAACAAGTCCTTGGCTTCCTTCTGCCAAAAAGCAGGCTGCTCTTCCTTGGTTTTCCACAACAATCACTGAGGAACCCACCTGGCTAGTGTCAGGGTCGCTTGCTGGCCCAAGAGGAAAAACAGAGCATTTTCTTCAACCAAGGGAGAGCAAGCAGGATGGGATGCAGGGCTGGGTGGGGAAGGGGAACTCAGCATTTATAAGCCAAACCTATGTGGTCAACCTCTGGTCACATCTTAGCAAGCTTGTGGGGGAAGATGAGTGTGAGCCTTGATGTTCTACCGAGTACAGAGACAGAATTTTCCAGAAAGCTCAGCCAAAGCTCAGCTTTCTGTCCACAGGCCCTGCCACACCCCCACAGAAACAACCTTGGTGGACAATGTCTTCCAGCTTCCGTCCACCTCCCTTGTCGAGCACCCTCTCTGTGTCAAACACTGTGGTGGGTGCTCCCACCTGCCTCTTCCCACTCATCCCCAGGTTGGCTGTGAGCACCCAGAGGCCCAGGACCAGATACCTGATGCTGGGAATGAGTGGGGGCCTGCTGGATGGGGCACTGGGGCGCTGCACCCCGCAGCAGCCCACGTGGCTTCTCTCTGGTGAGGCCCTCCCCTGGTCGCCGTGAGAAGCCCCTCGACACACCAACTCTTTCAGATGAGGCGCTTCTACACCCAGGCCTCTTTCAAAGAGTGGCTTTGAGGGTGGTTTAGTCTGAAAGAGGCAAGTTCAGTTGAATGGCGCAGTGGCCGTGTCCCCTCTGTCCCTCTGTCCCCATTCCGGCCGGGGGAATCCTCCACGTGGGAGAAACCTCAGCCCCACAGCGGGCCTGGCACCTGGCACAGGCGCCATCTTCTTTCTGCTCCCAGACCCCGTGGCCTCCAAGCTCACGTGCAGCCTCGCTGACCTCCGGGCCGCCTGTGAGCCCATGCGCAGGTGGGGCCCCCGAGATGCCACCCGGGGCTCCGGAGTGAGTGTTTAGCCGGTTGACACCAGGCTTGTGGTTTGCTCTGCCGAAGCCTCCCCTGAAAGGGGCCTTCCAGGGTGATTTGCAAACCGGACCAGGGCAGAGTTCTAGCGGCAAAGGATGTGACTAACCCACAGTGTCTTCTTAAGGACCTGAGGCAGTGGGAGTCTCCAGGGTGGGGGCAGGAGGCATATTTTCTTAGAATGTGTACGAGAGGTGTGTCTTTCAGCCCCGAATTCTCCCACCACATTAAAAAGAAATACATCAAATTCAAACGAAGGTAAAGACATGTGCCTGAGTAAGAGGAAGAAGGGAAGTTGTTGGAAAGGTTGAGGATTAGACAGAAGAAACGGTGACCACAGTCTCACAGACTGTTTGCTCGCTTGTCAGAGGGAGAAATAACTGCTGTTCTGTGTCTTGTGGGGACACTCAGAGGCGGGAACAGGTGTGAGCGTTACTAAAGTGCAGGGCGTGAAAAGGTGTGAGGATTTCATACTAAAGTGTTATCCAGACTCACAGAAAGTAAAGGGGAGACTCTGAGAGGGGAAGCAGCAGGGGAGGGGAGGGGAAGGAATAGCTTCCTCATGGGTCCCCACCCCAGCCTCCACAGACCATGCACGGCGCTTAGAACCAGGCCGCGCAAAGACTCTAAAGATGCCGAGTTCCTTCAGAGAGGCCCAGGCTGAGGCACAGAGCGCCAGATCCAGCCAGAGGCAGAGAATTTAATCAGAGATGCTCAGATTTCAGTCAGGGATGCCCATGTGCAGCTCGGAGACACCTAGTTTCAGTCGGAGACTTCAGAAATCTTCCGAGATACAGCAAGTTCAATCAGATGCTCAGAGTTTAATCAAAGTTGCTTAAGTTTCAATGTCATGTGGCACCTTGGATGGGAGGGGGTTTGTGGGGGGGGGGGTGGATACATATACATGTATGACAGAGTCCGTTTGCTGTGCACCTGAAAAGACCACAACATTGTTAATTGGCTACACTCCAATATAAAATAAAATGTAAAAAAAAAAAAAATGTCCAAGATCTCAGTTCAGAGACATCCAGAATCCAGTCAGAAGCGCTCAAGTTCAGCGAGAGATCCCCAAGTTCAGTCAGAGTTTTGCCTTCAGCAGCATTAGGAGTAATCCTGTTTTCAAGGGACTACAAGAGATATTGAAGGATTTGCTAACTAGATTCAAAGGACACGCGTGTCCACTGCTGCCATTCTGGAAAAACTTCCCGAAGTCCCCACCATCATCCAACCCTCGGCTCGAGGTTAAAGTTCAAAATGAGCCATCGGTGCTGAGGGGAGGAGTCTCCCTGGATCCCCTTATTGATTCTAATTTTGGAGTCTTGTGAGTGTGTCTTTAGAGGAAGGCATGTTGGTTTTGAAGGAAGACTGTTCTGGGTAGAAACTGAGCTCTGTAACATGCAAGTCCTGTGAACCTGAGCAGAGCAGAATGTCTCTGCAAATGTAGAGAACAAAATACTTCTCTCAAGGGGCCATTATGAGGGTGGCGTTTGAAAACCAAGCTTCTCAAAGAGACTCCAGTGTAAATTAGATCCTCAACAGATAGGAGTCCTTCTTCCCTAAATCTCGTACAGAGGCTGACCTGTGTGCAGGAGGGCAGGCAAAAGGTGGGAGGAAGGAAGGAGCAAGAAGGAGGGAGAGAGGGAGAGAGGAAAGCTTTATAAATAGATCTGTATTTAGCATCTAAATCCCTACAATTCCCCCCTTATTCTCCAGAATTTCTTCCCCAGAGAATATTAGCCTTAGGTAAATGGAGATATTGTGACAAGCTCTTTATGTACAAAATCTCTCCTAAACAAATACACATTTTTTCTTTATTTCTATAAATTCAACTCATAAGTGATCAACTACTACTGATTTGTTATCAGAAACTACCTATTTGACTGACCAAATTAAAATATTACAAATTCAGTTTCCATTAAGAAATCCGATACAGTACTAACCCTGGGATGGTCAAGTTCAGAGCAGCCCATCTCAAAATCTGAAACAGAGAAGTTCAAACAAGAGAGTCCCCCCCCTCTCTTGTGAGGATTACAGGGCAAGAGAAGCTGTGGGCCCACCCGCCAGGGTTCAGGACTCTGTAGAGGGCACTCCAGGGATGCTGGTTTTGTTCAGTTGCTCAGTCATGTCTGGCTCTTTGCAGTCCCATGGCCTGCAGCACTCCAGACTTCCCTGTCCTTCGCCATCTCCTGGAGCTTGCTAAAACTCATGTCCATTCAGCTGATGATGCCATCCAATCATCTCATCCTCTGTCACTCCCTTCTCTTCATGCCCTCAATTGTTCCCAGCATCAGGGTCCTTTCCAATGAGTTGGCTCTTCACATCAGATAGCCAACATATTAGAGTTTCAGCTTCAGCATCAGTCTTCCCAGTGAATATTCAAGACTGATTTCCTTTAGGATTGACTAATTTGACCTCCTTGCTATCCAAAGAACTCTGAAGAATCTTCTCCAGCCTCATAGTTTGAAAGCATCAATTCTTTGGTTCTTAAAGTCTCACATTCATACATGATTTCTGGAAAAACCATAGCTTTCACTATACGGATGTGTGTCAGCAAAGTGATATCTCTGCTTTTTAATATGTTGTCTAGGTTTATCACAGTTTTCCTTCCATGGAGCAAGCGTCTTTTAATTTCATGGCTGCAGTCACTGTCTGCAATGATGTTGGAGCCCAAGAAAATAAATCTGGGTCAGGGCTGGGCAGGATGATAAACCCCCATGGAAGATTCTGGACTTTGTGCAGGGGACACAATTTCAAAAACAAAGGGAATTATCCTGGAGTGCCCATGCTTGTAGTTTAGAACCTAAAGGAAGATGAAAACATTCACCCATGAACTCACATGATAATAAAGTTCAAAAATAAGTTGTGGAGGGCTGACCACCCCTGTCTGCTCTGATAGGATGGAGGCCAGGAATGCAGCTGACATCTTAGTTTAGGGTGCAAAACAGACCCCCCTAACAAAGGATGATCCAGGCTCAAATGTCAACAGGCCAAGGTCTTAAACCCTGGCCTAAAGGTCACCAATAAACCCCTTTCACGTGGTCCACATAACACTTTCTGCATTGCTGCTGACTTCCATCTTCTCATCCGTGGGTCCCAGACCAGATGGTGGCTAAAGTAGCTCAGGCCTTAGGCTGAAGCCTGTGCAGACCCCAGGCCTTCCTCCTTGAGGAACAGAGAGCTGCCAACCTCTGAAATGAGCTGCTCTGACTGTGAGTCTCGCAGAGGCCAAATCTGGTCCATCTCCCTCCTGGGGCTGGGCGGGACCTGAGTCGTGTATAATTAAAATGTATTGAATGGACTTACGTGCAAACAGAAGGACTGTCCACTGGGCAGATTTGGATGACCCTCCAGCTTTATTGGGGCCAGTCTGCATTCCATCACACCTTAGCAGGTAACCTTGAACCAGTTACTTCACCTCTTTCCATTTCTTCTAGAGAGGAATAAGCATGATGTTATCCTCAGGGCTGGTTTCTGAGACTGCTAAAGTGTTTCAATGAGACTTTGAACAGTTTGGGGGCCAGGTGTTTACATGTCGAGGTCTCTGAGGGCAGGAGCCACAGCGTGTAGTCACAGAGTTTATCAAATGTTCACGAAGCTAGCTCACGCAGCAGCCAGGGGCTGGAGGAACAAGGACTTCAGGCGATCCCAGCCTGGCCCACGGCTTCCAACTCTTCCAGCCCAGACCACGTGATGGATTTGTCCACACGCCTATACAGCAGGTGTTTCTGGAGCAACTAGCTGTTCCGCTTGTGGGGACATGGGGTACTGTGTGCCTAGGGGCTGGAAAGGGCCAGAATCAGTTCCTGTCTCAGCGCCATGGGGCCCTCGTTCATGCAGAGAAACACAGCAATGCCTTCATGAGCCGGGGAGGCCCTCTTAGGGCAAGAACATCGGATCTCTCTGGCTTATTTAGAAAATGAAAGCCATCCTCAAGTCCAAGAGCATCAACTGTGATTATTAATCATTCAGGGGAGTAAGCCATGAGCAGTTGGTTTGTAGGCATAGAGTGGTGGGAAAATATGTACCTGCAGGGTCCTGAGAGGGAAAGAGCTGATCGCTGAGCTAGGACCACTTCGCTGGCGGGTCTTCCAAGGAGAGGCAGGACTTTGCCGCATCTCATCAGCTGGTAGTTGGAGAAAACTGGGAAGGGCATTCAGGGGGTAGGGATGGGACTAGTAGGAGGCACGTTTCTGTCAAGCAGGTAGCAGATGTAGGTGGGAGACCTTGAGTGTTGCTGTTGCTGAAGAATAGATATGAGGGCAGATGTGGCTGGGGAAGTCAGTAGCGATGCAGAAAGTGTTACATGGACCACGTGAAAGGAGATTGTTGGTGACCTCCAGGTCAGGGTTCCTGACCTCGGCCCTGTTGATGTTTGGGGCCGATAACCTCTTGTTGGAGGAACTGTTCCATGTCCTAAAGTAGGATGTCATCTGCTTCCACGACCTCCGTCCGCTGGATACCCATAACCGCTCTCCCCCAGCTGTGACAACAGAAAAAGTTCCTAGGTGTTGTCATATATCCTTTGGGGCACGACCTGGCACTCCGTTGAGACTCTGCCTCTAGACGAGAGACTGCAAGCATGGAGGGGCAGCTGGGGTTGACAAGAGGGACGTGGGTAGGCAGTGAGCCTGCAGAAGCCAGGAGTGCCCACTGCAGGGCATCTGGCCTGGTTCCGCTGCCTGGCATGAAGCAGATCCTCCATGAATGATGCTGAGTTACAGAAAAAGCAAGGCTTACGAAAGCAAGGTTTAAGGGCCTTAAGAGAGGAAGGCCCTTAAGGGCCTAAGAAAGCAAGGGCTTAAGGGCCTTAAGAAAGCGAGGCTACTGAAGATCCTCGGAGGCTCTAGGTGTTCACGGGATCAGCACTCAGCAGGGCCTGGCCCTTGTCAGGCTACCCTCCCCTGGGCTGGGAGGCCATGAGGGCCATCTCCTTGGGGGCTGGGTCACGCTGGGTGGCTGTTTATCTGTGTGCCCAGGGCTGCCTGCTGGGCGTATTAGAGGCCATGAAATAATGATGAGACCTAGGAGGGTAATTAAAATCCATGGTGACATTCATCTGCTGAGATTTCTGAGCGAACCCAGAGCACACAGGGCGACTCTCCATCTTACCTCATGCAGGCCCGGCCTGATTGGCCCCCTGGGCATTGCTGGGGCCACAGCATCTCACCTGTGGCCAGGAGACTCCCAGGGCAGCAGCCGGGCAGGCCTCAGAGGCTGTACAAAACAGGCAGCCTGGGCCTGGGGGTAGCCAGCTGCCGGGCTCAGCTCTGGAAAGGCAGGAGCTGGCGAGTCTGTTAAAGACACATGTCATCATTCTGCATGGTCTCAAGGTTAACCCTCAGCCCCAGAGGTTCTCCAGATAAAGACTCTGAGATACCCTAGAGCCACGTTGTCTGTCTTGGTGAAGGGTGTGTCCACCTTTGCTGTTCAGACCCTTTTCAGCCTGCAGTGTCTACAGGAAAGGTTGTTCTCTGGATGCGAACTAAACTATTCTTGACCCTTAGTCCTGGGCTGAGAACCCAGCATACTTTAAAAACTGAGGACTTGGAATATTTACTCATCTTAGTCTTTGTGAAGCTGGATGCTTTGATTGGAAGAATAATGCTTTTCTTGCTGTTAGTACAGGTTATCAGTGAGTTGCTTCTTAGTTGTTACTTTAGTTTCAAAACTGACCTAGTGAGTGGATTTAATACAGTATAGAGTCAGACAGCCCTGAGATGTGGTCTCAGGTCCACCAACATCTCTACGATCTTGAGCCAGTCACTTAAGGACATTGTGTCTTAGTCCTCCTGTTGGTAAATGGATATAAAAATAATCAATGCCATAATGAGGACTGAATAAGATGTTTGCAAAATCATGAACAATGAGGAAGGGTTAGTTCATTAGGTGAGCTGCTGTAGGCTTAAGATCCTTCTGTCTTCCAGGCCCTGTGAACTGGCCATAGGAAGCCCACTTCATAGATAAGAAAACTGAGGCAGCAAGAATTTTTTATGAGCTGGGGTTCCATAGTGAGCCTCCCCACTCAGCCCATCTCAAGGACAGCCTCCCAGGGCTGGCTCTGCAGGAAGCCCCAGGATTGCCTCCCTTCCCACCCACCCAAGCCTGAACTGGCAAGTACCCTGCCTAGTTACGTAATCATAGCCTCCGTGTGTCTCTGTGAAAACCTGGCCTATTTTTCTACTCTTGGCTTCACCACGTGGCAGAGGGGTCGGGGGGTGGGGGATGGAAGCTGCATCTCTGCTCTTCGTACTGTAAAGGAAGTAACAACCCTATCAGATGGGAGGAAGGAAAAGTTTCTCAGGGCCTTAACAAACTAGCCCGTCTCCCACGCGAGCGCAGGCCTGCGGTCAGATCACTAGTTTAAATGTAGATGGGCCTGTTTCTTTCTTGTAAGCTGCCTGGAGTAGGTTGAAAGAGTCTTCCGGACTTTGGAGAGGATGCTCTGAATTAAAGTCTTAGAAAAAACACCACCTCCTCATGACTGCAGCCTCATGCCACCCTTTTTAACAAGGGTGATGCCTGAGGTTTGATTGGCCAGGGGGATGTCTGCAAACTGCTCCAAGTTAAATGCAGAGTGTCACCCAAGGCTGATGGAGAAAAGCTTGGAGGAAGGAATGACCGTGTTCTGAATGCCCTGGCCCATGTGTCTATTTATTTAATAGAAGTTTGATCTGACTGACACCAGGCTCTTCCAGGTGATGACAGTCACAAGCACTGTCTGCAGAATGTTCACCGAGCCTCAGATCCCGGGCTGTCGCGGCCAGGCTGTGACACTCTGCTGTCCACTGCTCTGCTAAAGAACCTTCTCTGCTTTGCATGTGTGCTCGGCTTGCGAATGACATCAAGTTTATAAACTGAAACTATGCATGATCCTTGGTCTGCCATACGTGCCGTCTGTCACAGGGAGAAAAGAGAGAGCATCCCCTGTTTCTTAGCTCATACCAGTCCATAATCTTAGAGTCTCAGTTTCAAAAATCCTTTGCAAACCAAAGTCATTTTCCCTTTTGATCTGGTGGAAAAACTGGACTTGAACTGATGGGATGAGTATAAGGCTATTTATAGTCCATTTCCCCACACAGTATGAATATTCATACATTTTGCTGCAGAAATCTGAATGCATGCTATCCCACGAGGTGCTGTCCCAGAGTCTTCTTGAAGGCGAGATGTGTGGGGGTGCTGCTGTTGTATAGTATACAATTATGACACACAGTAGCATCCTATAAAGGGCCAAATTCTGATTTCTGAAGGGCATCTGGCCCCACTAGTTTCCAAACAAGGATTACGGGCCTGTGAATCACATCTGCTGCCCTCTTCAGAGTTGGACTCTGCACACAGTCTAGGGTGGTGGCAGCTGTAGGCATTGGAGATCAGATCAACTTTGCCCTCGAGTCTGCTTGATGCAGGTGGGGCTGGCAGCATTCCCAGAAGTTGGAAACCATGGGAGCCTCAGTTTCCCCATCTTCAGGACAGAAAGAGATAACAAAGCATCTCCCTTGCAGGACTGCTGGGAGGTTGATGTGGCTGATGTGTGAAAGGACTACATAGGCATGGCCTCTGGGGGCATGCTCAACTGGGTCCCCATTTTCATCTGCTCTGAGTAAGTGGCTTTCAGGCCTGATGCAAGGATGCAGTGAAACTCTCACCTCTTTGGAGATCACTGGCCTCAGCCTGAAGTCAGATGTGGCCCCAGGGAACTTGGGCAGGGGCGATAATGACACATGGAGACCTGCAGAGTCCGCGGCAATTAGCCGGAGCCACCAAGACCTCTTCAGTATTAATTAGCTGGCCCTGACCTGGTGCTGCCGGGACTCCCAGCCTCTCGGGGGCACTCAGGGAGGAGCACAGCCCTGACCTGGAGAGCTGAATAAATAGGACAGAGTTTGGCTTCCCAAGCGACAAGGGTGATGATGCAAGGCTCTCCCTGGGATCAGGTGTGAGATAGGCTCTCTGGACAGACAGACAGGGGACACTGGGAGGAAGGACAGTGGGGAGGGGGGCAGTTCTCCCATACTCAGCCTCCCCACTTCTGCTCTGATGGTTAGACTATGATTCAGCTCATCTCCTTCTCTCTCCAGGCATTTCTCCTGTCTCTCTGGGACGGTTACTGCAGTACACTCAGGCCACCGAGCACAAGCAGCCCTCTGAGCACCGAGCTTCGTGGATGGGACAGCCGAGGGTCCTGGCTCTTCTCCACTGAACCCAGGGTTAGCTCCCCAAAGAGGGTAATTCATAAAATGCAGGAGAGCTTGCCTTTCCTGGGTGAATTTTCCACTTTATTTCAGACATAGGTATTCAGTAAAGCCAGCTTCTTGGCCAGGTACATTTTTGATCCTGAGGATACAGTAGAGTACAAGAGAGAAAGTCCTTGATCTAATGTTGGGGGGTGGGGTAAGCAAGAGAGAAATATAGAGATAAAGCAAAAAATTTCAGAGGGTGATAAGTGCTACAAAGAAAACTAGAGGTGGATAATAGGATAGAAAATGCTGGAGGCAGGAAAGGATGATCAGGGAAAGGGTCTTTGACAAAGGGACACTGAGGTCATAGAGTTAAGTGACCAAAGAGAAACAAAGTCTTGCTCACTGGGAAGAGCAGCCCAGGGGCAGATGGAACAGAGAGTGCAAAGGCCCTGGGGCAGCAGCCTGCTTGGCATATTTAAGGTCAATAAAGGAGGATGTGGAGTTTCCCTGGTGGTTCAGATGGTTAAGAATTCGCTTATAATGCAGGAGACATAGGTCGATCCCTGGGTCAGGAGGATCCCCTAGAGAAGGGAAGGGCAACGCATTCCAGTATTCTTGCCTGAAGAATCCCAAGGACAGAGAAGCCCGGTGGGCTGCAGTCCATGGGGTCACAAGGAGTTGGACATGACCAAGTGACCATCACTTTCACTCTTTCACTTCTCAAGGAGGATGTAGGAGAGATGAGGCTAGAATATAGAGTCAGAGAAGCCAAATGTTTTCTCAGTTAATCACTGCACTCTTCTACATAGAGGCCATCCACTCCATTTCACAAAAAATGAAACTGAATCAGAAAATGGAGCATTACAAAAGTTACAAAAGAGGATCCTAACTCAAGTCCACAAAGCACACACCGTTTCCCACAATACCTTTCTAGAGCTGGGAATTTAGAAAACGTTGTCTAAGCCCCAGCCAGCTAGTGATGCCTTATCTACTAAGAACTGTAGGGACTTAGTAACTATCCCAACCTGCACAGCAAGTGGTAACCGTGGAAATCCAGGCTCCACCTTCTAAGGGGGCAGCCGAAGGATGGGTTGAGAGGAAAAGTGTTAGCCAGTCAGTTGTGTCTGCCTCTTTGCAATCCCATGGACCTTCGCCCATCAGGATCCTCTGTGCACAGAATTCTCCAGGCGAAAATACTGAAGTGGGTAGCCATTTCCTTCTCCAGGGGATCTTCTCCACCCAGAGATCTAACCCTCCTCTCTTACTTCTCCTGCACTGAGAGGCAGGTTTAGAACTAGGGAGACTGAAGCTCAGAGAGGCTGAGCATCTCATCCCGGGCTTGTAAGCAGTGAGGTCTCCATCCAAAGCTTGATCATTCACCACGTTGGATGGCGCTGGATACAAATGAGATGGGAAAGTCCAAACAAAGAAGACTAGAAAAAAATAAATGTTATCCTGGTATTTGAAAAGTTCCTTTTAGTGGATTGATCGGATTTCTGAGAAATCAGCAACTTCATTTAACTGACAAAAGACCACTTTTCCACTGAGAGAAAAAAAAAGTTATTATTTTAGCCTCCCACCTGATTCCCTTTTAAAGAGTGAAACGTGATTTTGAAAGAGTAATTACATATATTTATATCCTATGAGTGGGAAGCAGAGCCCGTCAATGAATCACCTGCTTTCTACAACTCTGCTTCGGCCCAGACATTGAGATAAACCCAAAGTTGATGTCTGAGGGGTGGGATCCCTGCCCTGATTGGATAGTCACTTGTAGGGAGGGTTGAGATGGAGGAGGGAAGAGGCTCCCACCTGCCTCCCCATCCTCCTTCACAAAGAGCAGTCACTGCACTCAGGGATGGAAGTGTTCATTCACTCACGTTTTCTGCTCCTCTTTCTCTCTCCCTCCCTCCCCTCCCCCTTGCACAAGCATTTACCTACTACCTACTGGGGTGCCCCTTGCTTTATGAAAAGCCGAAGACCAGCAAAAAGCCCCTGGTTCTTCCTGAGTTAAATTTATTTATGAGAAACCCGCCCAGGTTCCTTCCCTCGAAACCCTCATATTCCAGGGATGCACATGTAAGTCATGACATCAGGATACGACCTGAGATACGGAGAGAAGGAGCCGAGGTTCTCAAGACTCCAAGGACCCGGGTGGGAAGAGGCTCTGTCTTGGAGAGAAGGGGTGCAGCCCCAGTCTGGGGGCTCCAGGGCATCAGAGCAGGACAGAGGGGCCAGCCGATGCCCAGGGGAACAGCGCTGTTTGTCAGAGTGGATACAGGAAAGGATATGCACCGCTCTTTACATGGAAACAGTGATCACTCGCGGCTCTGAAACCCAGGCTGACTCACATCCTCTGGTAGGAAAGCCCCCACCCCAGTGCCTCCCTGGGGTTCAGCCAAATTGCTGGAGACAAACAAGGGGCCCCGGCACAGCAGTCACAACGCCAGGATTTCTGCTCTGACCAGTTATGCCCTAAACAGGCCCTTAAGATGATATTCTGACTGTTGGGATTTTCTGAGGCCTCAAAAACCAGCTTCATACAGAGGTGAGGGTGTGGAGAACAAGATACTTCTGTGGGCAGGCCAAGAGTGTCTAATTAGATATGAGGCTTTGGGCAAATTGCATAACCTTTATAAGCCCATCTCATCACCCGTGAATAAAGGGCTATCACCCACTCCATCTAAGTGCTATGAAAAATGAGTCGCGGTATTACAACACTCTGTAATCTGTCATATTTATTATAAATAGGAGAGAATTAACATTTTTAAAGAATTTATTTATATAATCACACCCAGTGTGTGTGTGTGTGAGTATAAATAATAAATGGATCTATATATGTGGTGTTATATATGCCAATGTATGCAATTTGATTTTAAAATGGGTCTTGAAGTATTGTTTTAACTCTCATAGCTTTCTGATGGGCCTGGAATCAAATTAGTCGACGGCTATGACTGCCGTGGGGAAAGATCATTTCAGGAATGATAGGAATTGCCATATCAGTTAGTACCGGCTTGTTAATGAAACTTCGAAGTTGAAACTAAAGTAGGAGTCTCGCAGATGGCTCCAGAGAAAACGTCGCACGTTCCTGCAAATCTTCTCTGTCTTTAATGAATGCGTCACCTCTCTGCACTTGCACTTGGGCATCAGGGCCACTAGTCAGATTTTCACTTTAGTTCGTGTATTTTTTTCCCTCGTTTAATCCTGAAAATCTGTAGCCACATCATCAGCTCCTTCTTAATTATACCATATTCTTTACATCTGTCCTGCTAAATAACTCTAATTGAAATAGCACCGGCGTGAATTTTTGTAATGTTCCCCCCAAGACATCCCCAAAGTGACTCACGAGAAAACAGACTGAAGTCACAGCTGGAAGCACGTCAAGGATCATTTCCATTTTTACATGATTAATTTGAATTTAATATCTTAAATCAAAACCTGATTAATTTAAATAAAATTTTGATGGTGCCCTGCTTCTAATATACATTGCAGTAATTAGATTCGGCTTAATGTGATTTTTTTTTACATAATTAAAAAAAAGGGGGAAGTCAAGTGTAACAATGCAATGTTGATACAAATCTGTCTAAATATATATAGGGGACCAGTGTTTTGGACATTATTCAGGTGAAGAGAGAGTGGTTAATGAAAGGGATGATACTGAGCTGATGATAAATATTCATATTCTGTGCTTGCCCGTATCTTGAGAGAAACAATTCATTCTGAAATTAAAGAGGAGACAAAGTTTTCATCCCAAATATGTGAAACTCACTGTGTGTCATGGAACCAAGAAGTAAATCATGGACAACACACAATCTTGCTGGACTTCCCTCATGTGTCCACGCGTGTAGTCAGTCGTGTCTGACTCTTTGCAGCCCCAGAGGACTGTATCCCGCCAGGGTTCTCTGACTCTGGAATTTTGTGGCTGGGTGATTAAGAGTTCACAACTAAGCCATAACTAAAGAGTCCATGAACCCCAACGAAAGATCTCACATGATGCTGCAAAGATCCTGTGTGCCGCTAATGACACAACACAGCCAAATAAATAAATATTATATATATGTGGAAATACATGTATATATATACACACACATATACATGTGTGTATATATTTATGTACATGTACATAAGTATACCCACATATACATATGTGGCTTCCCTGGTGGCTCAGAGGTTAAAGTGTCTGCCTGCAATACGGGAGACTGGGGTTCTATCCCTGAGTCGGGAAGATCCCCTGGAGAAGGAAATGGCAACCCACTCCAGTATTCTTGCCTGGAGAATCCCAAGGACAGAGGAGCCTGGTGGGCTACAGTTCACAGGGTCGCAAAGAGTCGGACACGACTGAGCGACTTCACTTCACTTCATGTATATATGTATATATCCACATATATTTATACATATATGTACATATATAATGTATACATACAATCTCACTCATGCCAAGGTACATTTCTCAAGTTCTTCAGATGCTGAGTGAATGCTTCCTATATCCCAAACCTGCAGCACTGCAGACCCTGCCCAGGAGCTGGGAGCATGGGGCTGGCTCCTGGCAGCTCCCTGGCATTAGAAATGCCACGCTCTGAGGACCCTGCTCTGCATGACTCTCTCCTCTTGGGAGGAGGAAAGGAGTCTGGAGGTTATTGTAAGCTGTTCATTAAATTCATTCTTCTGATTACCCCAATTCTAGTTAGCCTAGATTTATATACTATGAAGTCCCCTACAAAGAAGGAAGCATCCACGTCCAGACATTTCAAGAGAAGGATCTCATTCTAGAGAGATCTACCTCAAACTCCCTCTGTAATAACCAAGAGGAAGTAACCTGATAAAAGAGTCCTTCAGAGAGATTCTGAAAAATGTGTTTTCTAACCTGAGTCTTACCCCTATTTGGATGCGTGACCCTAGACCAGACACATCTTCTCAGACCAGAGTCAGTAGCTTTGGAAGATGATTGGACGTAATGAAAGTGAAAGTGTTAGTCTCTCAGCTGTGTCTCACTCGTTGCAATCCCATGGACTGTAGCCCACCAGGCGAGAATAATGGGGTGGGTTGCCATTCCATCTGAACCGCCACAGAAGCCCTTTCGGGGCTTCTCATGATAAGGGTCTTCCAAGCTAGTTCTGCAGAACCCTTGCCTGGAGAAGATGAGCCTCAAAGATCTCAGAGCTAAAGAGGATTGAGATGGCCAAGGTCTGTCCCATGCCAGGGTTCTTGGGTGGATTCATTTGATGTTGTCCTGCAAAAGCAGAGGTCCCTGTCTGAATGTTAATGGACTCATGATATTCAGAACCAAAGACGAAGGAGGAGGTGCAATAGATGGCAGAGCAGAAGGCAGGCTGAGACTGGTGACTCCGAGGTCTTCCAGGTATTTATTAAACGTTGGCTCCCCTGGTTGCTCAGTTGGTAAAGAAACTGCCTGCAATGCAGAAAACCTGGGTTTGATCTTAGGGTCGAGAAGATCCCCTGGAGAAGGAAATGGTTACCTAACCCAGGATTCTTGCCTGGAGAATCCCATGGTCAGAGGAATCTGGCAGGCTTATAGTCCATGGGTTGCAAAGAGTTGGACACGACTGATCAACTAACATTTTCACTTTCAAGGAATCTTTGGAATATGAGAAAAGGAGATGCGATAACATAGACCATGTGTTATGCAGAATAAAGGCTGCTGGTAATGATAAAAATTACTCTTGCTATCCAAACTTAAATTTCACATTCCCTTTGAACCCTGGTGGCTCAGATGGTAAGGCATCTGCCTGCAATGCAGGAGACCTGGGTTCAGTCCTTGGGTCAGGAAGAGCCCCTGGAGAAGGAGATGGCTACTCACTCCAGTACTCTTGCCTGGAAAATTCCATGGACAGAGGAGCCTGGTAGGCTACTGCCCATGGGGTCACAAAGAGTCGGACATGACTGAACGACTTCACTTTCTTTGGAATGAATCCCTGGTGTTAGATATTTTCTATATGTATAGCACCACTGTGTGCAGAGCAGTAAAAGTCCTGTTTTCTGTGAATCAGAAACTGCAAAATAACACTCTACATGGGTAAGATGCCTCCTACCATAAAGATTTAGTAGCCACCTCTCTTCTCTCTCTTCCTTTTCACTCCCTCCCTTCTTCCTTCCCTTTCCCTCCTATTCTTTATTTCTTCCACCAATTCAGGATCCATACTCAGGGCTGATTTCCTTTAGGATTGACTGGTTTGATCTCTTGGCTAATCCTAAGGAAAATCGACCCTGAATATTCATTGGAAGGACTGATGCTGGAGGTGAGAAACTCCAATACTTTGGCCACCTGATGTGAAGAGCCGATTCATTGGCAAAGACCCTGATGCTGGGAAAGATGAGGGCAGGAGGAGAAGGGTATAACAGACTGAGATGATTGGATGGCATCACATTCTCATTGGCCATGATCTGAGCAAACTCTGAGAGGTAGTGAAGGACAGGGAAGCCCGGTGTGCTGCAGTCCATGGAGCTGTAAAGAATCGGACAACTTAGTGACTGAACAACAGCAACAGCAAACAGTTTACTCAGAAGTTTCTCCAGGCACCATGACCCTACAGGATTTAGGGAAGAAGAAATCACCAGGCGGGTCAGAGCACAAAGGCAGGGAAAAAATGTGATATGCAGAGACTCAAGGGAAAAAATATGCCTAATTTTAAATGGCCAAAGGTCACACTTAAGTCTAAGTTCAGTCATTAGATTGTTGCTTGAAGGGTTTGATTTCATGTTTCATTGTGAGTTTTAGCTGTGATGAGGATGTTTGAAAGCTACTTAGAAGAGAACCTTGCCTCATGTCTTGAAAGGGAGGGAAAGCTTGACCTCAGACTGCTATTCATGACCTCTTGTCCAAACTGGACAGAGCACACTTGGAGGTCACTTTCAGATCTCCCTGTGGGTTCCGTCCGGAGTCCATAGATCCGGTTACTGTAGCACTCCCCACAATTGCTGTAATTCTGATAGCTCTGTGGATCTTAGACACCTGCACATCATGCTGTGCTCACAGTTTCCATACAACACCCCAATCCTTTGGCCTGTCTACATAAGGTGTGGTATTCTCACC
Source organism: Madoqua kirkii (assembly GCA_006408675.1). Classification (NCBI taxonomy): domain Eukaryota; kingdom Metazoa; phylum Chordata; class Mammalia; order Artiodactyla; family Bovidae; genus Madoqua; species Madoqua kirkii. Next base: position 73,600 of record SJYC01045982.1, read on the forward strand.
ATTTTCCAGATGTGAAAACTGAAGTTCGCAGGAACAAAGGAACTTAGTTGGATCCCAGCACCAGCTGGAACCAGGATTCAGATCAGACTTGTATGCCTCTCTTTGTGCCACTGGATGGGGATGTGCCTATTGGCCCAGGTATGTGGATGACGAACGAGTCAGTCCCTCCCCGGAGGCCAGGCTGTACAGAAATCTCTGATGTGCTGCTGGACAGAGCTGCGCCTGTTGGCCCAGGTATGTGGATGATGGACCAGTCCCTCCCTGGAGGCCAGGCCGTACAGAACTCTGACAGATCCGTAGCTACATATCTGAGAAGCTCTGTGTCGATGAACCAGCTGGCGCCTGCCTCACCAACACATCTTCTGATGCTTCCAATTGACAGAAGGAAAAGAACTCAAACAGGAATTTCAAGGAAATCGCTGATTTATTATTCATCACAGAGGGTCTAACACGATGACTTTCTAATCTGACAGCCAGGACTTTCGATGACAATCAACAATTTAATTTCTTTCTAAATTTAGATCTTTTTTTTTTTCCCTCAACACCAAAGCCAGCTAAAAATAGCTGAGTGGTGAATGTTAGAGGGGAGAATTTTACCGATTACAGCTTTTTTTTTCAGTGTCAAAGTTAAAGTCAAAATAAAATTAATCAGAAGGGGTTATCTATAATGAATCACCATTCAGTTCAGAAGGAAGGGGGTTGGAGGAGATGTGTCTGCCAGCCGCTGAAGGAATGTTCTTTCAAAGAGCTACATCAGACTGTAGACTCCAAGAGAAAGGTTGTGGATCTTTCACACCCAGCAGCACAAATCAAAACTCCTCGACTCTGGTCTAACTTGCTTTTTTACTATGAGGCAGCAGCGGGTAGGGTGTGTATGGGCTGTGATTTAAATGGTTAATTGAAAAGGAGCCCTGGTGAGCTGTTTCTGGCTGCAGTATTACTGGGACATTCTTATCTGAGTTTACAGAGTTATTTCCCATTTGGAAATGCTGTATACATGTCTGCCAGATAAAACCCTCAAACGTCCCAGACCTGAGGAAAGGGGCCTTGCTGTTCTAGACCCTTCTGCACCTGCCCCTTTCGTCTCTCCACCTCCTCTTCTTCCCTCTGGTGCCCTCCCCTCCTCCTCCTTCCTGCCTCTGTTAGGAAGTCATTTCACTACCCAAAGCCACAACCTTCACTGAGTCAGAGCCATGGGATGAATAGGAAACCAGCCTCCACGCCCCATTGGACAGAAGAGGAAACAGAGGGTCAGAGAGGTCCTTCAGGGACCTCTTACAAGTCCTTACAAGTCCCATTGTAACAACTTACAATGAGAGAGCGGCATCGTTCAGGTCAGACTCCAGGCTTTGCTCCTTCGAAGCCCAGTGTCCTCTGGGTAGCTTGGAGGTCACCAGAGGGTTAGCCTCCCCATAGGATCCAATATGAGGTGGTAACCTGAGATTACATGTGTGATGGCTAAAACCACACAGTCTGCTAACCATGTCAATGTGACTTGACTCTTCCAGAGGATCCTTGCCCAGGGAGAAAAAAAGTTGTACATATCTTCATAATGAACTCAGGAACAGAGAATGATTCTACTTTTTAATAGAAAGCATCAAACAATAGTGTACCCCCAAGATTTCAAAATATTCACCTTGCGGTGTCCACCCACTCTAACCTACTGCATCTGGACTCTTTCCATTTCCGGTAGTCAGCAAGGCACCACATTGCAAGACCTGCCTTAAGTCAGAGTCCAAAATCCTTGTAAATATCTTGACGTTGGCCCAGCTTCCTCCACCCCATCCTAGTCAACCACTGGGACCATGTCAAGGGCGTGCTCATGGGAAGATTGAACTCAGCATCCTCAGATTGACAGGGTGTGTTTGGAAAGTCAACGTCTGGCCCTGGTAGGACCCAGGATGATAAATGTGATAAATGTGTGCCAGTGGGATGATGCACTAAAGGAACAACAGGCTGATGAACAAAAAGGCTTCTGTGGAGAGGGCAAAGGTAGAAATGAACTCTTTCTGCAGTCTCAACCCAGGGTGGGCATGGAGCCTCTGATAGAAAGAAGAGGTCTTGGCCCTCCTGGGGCTCCCAGCTCCAATGATGCCCCATATCACAAGAGGGTTTGATGAGTGAAACGGCAGACTGGGTGAGGGCAGATAGCATCTCTCGGTTGGTTGGGAAGATTCTGAGACAAGATGACTTGAACTTGACAAGGAGCATACAGGCTGAGAATATGGGAAGACCTCACCAGGAAAAGGGCATAAGCTTGGCACTGGGGCCCCAAGCACCCTGCATCCAGGCTGACGTCGCCCAGGTACACACTGGGTGCTGTGGAGGCTTCAGGCTAATGTCTCAGCCTTGCACATGTCAATGTCTTCATTCATTAAAAGAGAAACATACTAATAGTACCCATCATGGCAGGTAACTTTCAGTGGTAAGCATGGGAAAATGACCACATGCTTATTAGCTTCTTTGACTCTCTTTTTTGTCCTCTGTCCCATAGAGTTTAGGAACAAGCCTCCAGTTTGTAAGGAAACACATTACTTGGGGAGCTTCAATATGCTCCTAACAAACTTTTAATTAAAAAAACAAAAGCCAATAGCCACCATGTTATTAGAAATTCAAGGGTGGATTTAGAAGCTACCCATTCTACCATTCCCAAACAGTTGCCCTGTCCTCAACAGTTGCCCTGTCCTCTACAGTTGCCCTGTCTCTCCCATTCCTGAACCTGCCTCCTTCTTGATAAGGCGATTGGGGTGGGTGGGGGCACGAGATGACTTAGAGAGGAGCAGTTGGTCTCGACACCAGCCCTCACCTCTGTAGCCCATACCCTGTCTCATCATCTTTCAGGAACATCACCTTTGCGAACTCGTCTCTTGCCTGAGATGTGAGGAGTATCTCCGGCTTTGTTTCTCTATTATAATAGATGTAAATTAATGTTTTGCCTTTGTTTGCCGTGGTAATCATAGAGGCAAGTATGTATTCCTAACAGCTATCTTATTTTCAATTTGCAAAGCGTCCTGTGCTTAATCCCATGAGGCAGCCCATGGCTCCAGATATGAATTTTAAAAGATAATTAGCCCGGTGTAGGAAACGTTCTCCACAGCAAGGAGCAGGCACTGGAGCCTGGTCAGAGGGGTCCTCCAGGGGACCCTGGTGGGTCACAGTCCCCCCGCCATGATTTATTACTTTTTTTCATTGCTCCTGCCTTTGTGCAAACCAGCTGATTTGTTCATGAAAATTTAAATCATGTCCATACTAGAAGCTGAAATTTCTTTGGGGGGTTGTTATTTGAGCATCCCCACCACTGGCCCCCACCAATATTTCTTTTTATGCTATTCTTGGAAGATGACAATTTATTTTCATTTCCTTCTTTTTTTATTTTTTTAAAAATAAAAACTGTCTAACTGCAAGAGCACCAGGCCTATGTTGCTTATTTGTATTGTTTGATGCCAATGGCAGATTAAGTAGCCATCTATTAGAAACAATCTCAGAAAGACCCAGGTCCAGGAGACAAATGTTCTGCTTAGCCCCGGTCATGGATTTTTCCTGTGTGAACTTTATCCCCAGCAGGAAATCCGTTCTGAGAACAAACAGGCAAATAATAGGCTGAGGAATTGTGCTGTTCACTTGCATCTCTGTGACTTTAGTCAATGGAGCATCAGACCCAAGCAGGCTTTACTGTGTTTGCCTCCTGGACTTGATGCCCAAGAGTGGCACTGCTGTGTACCTGGCAGTGTGCCAGGGGGCCACAGGGACGTGGGCAGAGTCTGCATTCTCGGGGACCAAAGGCAGGTGGGGGCAAGAGCTACAACAGAGGTACTGGCAACAATCTTCTCTGTGATCAAAGGAAGCAGAGCAGATCCTTTCCCTCTGACAGAGTCTGCGGTGCCTGCCTGGAGGAGGTGCCACTTGAACTGCTCAAAAGTAGGTAACTCACATTCTAGTTGAATCAGGCCAGTACTCGTTTATCCCAACTCCCACAAGAGTGAAACCTCTAGGAAGGGAACAGCGCACACACAGGGAGGGTCAACCTTACAGCGGATGGTGTCCTAATGAGCCCGTTTCCTGTTCATCGCTGGGCTTCATCCTCAAGACTTTGGACTTGTTCTGACATCTAAACGAGGACCCTGAGACACAGAAAGGGTTGAAAGATACCCCAGGATCTTCATGAAGGGGCACAGGTCAGGATCAGAACCCCAGCAGTTTTCCCACAGAGGCCCTGGTTCAGGGAGTGGTCACCCCCTCAACCCAGACACCCTGATGGGGAGTCGAGAGAGAAACGCACTTCAAAGCTTCATTCAAGCAGGTATTGCATCACAGGACATGCTGGGCTGGGACTGAAATGCCTCCTTCACCGCAGTTTGCAGCCAGCTTTGGTTGACTTCCATAGAGTCAAAGAGCTGAGCTTCAGTTTATATGCTCGAATTCAGATCAGGTTCATAAAAAATAAATAAATAAATAAATAAAGGCAACTTAAAGGCATGTTTCCCCTTCATTGCATAAGCAGCTAGGGGACTTCCCTTGTGATGAGTGAAATGTCACTTCATCTTTAATTCTTAGAGTTCATGGAACCCTGCGCTGGAAAGGTATGTGTGCGTGTGTGTTTGCGTGCACATGTGTGCTCACTACTTATGCGGTATAAGTTTCTGTGAACTCTAAGAATGAAAGATGATGTATTTAAATTAAAGATATTTAAATTAAAGATGATATATATATATATCTCATCAGTGTTCATTGCTCAGTCGTGTCCGAGTCTTTGCAACCCATGGACTGTAGCCCTCCAGGCTCCTCTGCCCTTGGAATTCTCCAGGCAAGAATTCTGGAGTGCATTGCCATTTCCTTCTCAGGGGATCTTCCCAAACCTGGAGCTAAAACCTGGATCTCCTACGTTGTAGGCAGATTCTTTACTGTCTGAGTCACCAGGGAAGCCCATATAAATACATATACATACATACATATATATATACATACATACATACATATATATATATATATGTAAAACATAGACTGTTGATGTTCCAGGCTCCTCTGCCCTTGGAATTCTCCAGGCAAGAATTCTGGAGTGCATTGCCATTTCCTTCTCAGGGGATCTTCCCAAACCTGGAGCTAAAACCTGGATCTCCTACATTGTAGGCAGATTCTTTACTGTCTGAGTCACCAGGGAAGCCCATATAAATACATATACATACATACATATATATATACATACATACATACATATATATATATATATGTAAAACATAGACTGTTGATGTATATGTATGCGTCCATCATACACATATATGACAGAGAGAGAATCACACTGAGATTTCAGGTCGACTTCAAAAGTGTTAAGATCCTTTTGAAATTTGTTCTGACTTGTCCCTGGCATTTGCTGTGTTGTCACATACTTGGAGATTTCCCACTGGGCATTTCTGAATTTTTATCCTATGTGCCTGCACAGGGCACTTTGTATTCAAATGGACAGCTGTAAAATAAAATGAATACAACTACTTATTGAAGCTCTCTAGAAGGGAGAGAAAAGACAGTTTTGGAGCATTCTGAAGCATGTCCTTCCTTCATCTGGGTCCAGAAAGGCAGGGAGCCTCAGTAGACACATTTCCTCAAAATAAAAAGATGGCTTGGAGTTGGCACCATTTCACTGTAAATCTTGAACTCTTCATCAGCAGTCCTGTTCAGAACCTCATTCTCTTATATTTCCATCTACTTTGTGATTTCAGGGAAGAACAACGTTTAGACCCTATGAGAGGGTAGCTACAACGCCACAGAAAAACCCAATCATACAGTGAAGAGCCAGCTTCCAGTTGGCGAAGTCTCATCTTGGTGTGACCAAAACCAAGCAAACAACAACAGAACAAAGGCTGAATGTCTCCGCATAGCGGTGTTTTAATTTTGAATGGCAAGGAAATCCTATAAGACAGAATGGAGGCTTCATTGATGATAGTCTGGTGCCCAAGAGCTTGGTTATCAAAAGTCTATTTCTTTGAGTCTCTTTCTCTTTGGCAAATACATTTACTTGGGTGAGTTTTTAAAAATTCCACAAATAAGTGATATCATGTATTTGTCTTTGTCTGACTTGCTTGGGGAGAGGGTAATATGGTCAGGGTGAAATAAATTAGGAGTCTGGGTTTAACATATATACAATATGTATATATGTTACAATATATGTAACATATATACAATAGATAATGTATACATATATACAATACATGTATACATATATACAATAGATAATCAACAAGGACCTACTGTATAGCACTGGGAACTCAGCAGATTTTGTAATAACCTTTATGGGAAAAGAATCTGAAAAAGAGCGGATATATCGGATATATGTGTATGTATAATTGAATCACTTAGCTGTGCAGTGAAATTAACACAACATGGTTAATTAACTATGATGGTGGTGGTTTAGTCACTAAGTCATGTCCAGCTCTTGTGATCCCATGTCTGTAGGCTGCCAAGCTCCTCTGTCCTGGGTTTCCCAGGCAAGAATACTGGAGTAGGTTGCCATTTCCTTCTTCAGGGGGTGTTCCTGACCCAGAGATGGAACCTAGCTCTCCTGCATTACAGGCTGTCTCCTGCATGGCAGGTGGATTCTTTACCACTGAGCCAACAGAGAAGTCCCAAAATACTATAATAAAACAAAAATTAAATGAAAGAAGGGTTTATTTCTTACACTAGAAGCTAATTTGTCAAACAATGTTGATTCTCTTATATATCATGGTGATTAAAGATAGAAGGGACCAGTGGTTCCTTTCCAAAGAGCTTTGCTTATGGGACATGAATATAAATTGCTGGAGAGGGAATTATGAAATAATTTCCAATAATCTCTCCTTGTAAATAGACTAAACAAGCAGAGCTGTTTGCTGACATTTAATGAACTCTCGTGACACTTCCTTTTGCCTTCTCCACTGGCCTGGGAAGCATGGCTGCCTAGAAAATATTCATTCAACAAACCTTTCCTGAGGTCTGTCCTTGGAGTAAAATACTGCCTTCTGTGGCCATGTCCAGGGCTCCCACCTGCCCCCAGGAAAGGCTGTTGCTTGGCTCCTAGGACATTTCTTCTAGTTTTTCCTGCAAACCTCAAGCACATGCTCTGAGGGGTCTGTGATGTTCCCTTCTCATTGCATAGGAAGGTGAATGAAGGTTAAAGCCACGTGTGGTCACAAAATCAGATATGTTTCCTGACACCTGCTCTTCCCCTCTGCCACCCTGGATGAATTTTTACACAACTTTGACGAAAATATCAAAAAGGAGCTAAAGCTTTCCCTGGGAAGACCTCCTGTACAGAGTCCAAAATCTCCGATACAGCTGAAGCCCCAGCACTCTTGGTCAACACTCCTGCCCCCAAGGCCACCAAGATGGGAGTCTGCTGGAGTGCTGGGCGTGCGGTGAGGACTGAGTGAGTTACAGTCTCAGGGCTTTGGGAAGCGTTTAAAACACAGCGTAAACAGACAGTAAGCATCATTAGTATTATTATTATTTGAAAGAATGAGAAGAGCAATTATTTGTCACTCTGCCTTAGAATTTACTCTTCTCTCATCATCTCCTTTACCGTAAGAGCATTCTCTTTTTTCAAAAATATATATATTTTTCACACACCTTGAAGTTGAGTCATAGCAAGCCAAAGCAGTCGCTATGATCAGCTACGTAAACACCAGATCACAGATCAACTCTTTAACTTTTCTTTCAGAAGAAAACTGGCAACTGAAACCTAGATCCTGTGGCTTGTCCACCTGGATACTTTTAGTGAACAATCGGGAAAATCAAGAAAGCTAAAACCACATGCATCTGCTCTTGGATCCTCAACACGTTTCTTTGGCTTCCCAACCAATAAAGAAAGATCTTATTGCATATGTAAAAGGCCCTTCTTAAGATGAAAACCTATCATCTAGCAAAAATTCTGTCTTTATCCATTGTGATGGAAAGTCCAACACAGTTGTCTTATTCTTGGTAACAGTCTCCAAGAACTGTGAGGGCAGGGAATTTTTCTTCTTAATCAGTGGGTCCCAGCACCTGACAGTGGGAGGTTTCAATCGTCAATAAAATAGCCTCCTAGGCTGGGAGGCACAAATGGTTGTTTTAAAGGTTTTGGTGTTTTAAAGGTCTATGATTTAAAGGTCAAGAC
>SJYC01045983.1:0-44366 GCA_006408675.1 Madoqua kirkii
TTTATTACTTTTTTTCATTGCTCCTGCCTTTGTGCAAACCAGCTGATTTGTTCATGAAAATTTAAATCATGTCCATACTAGAAGCTGAAATTTCTTTGGGGGGTTGTTATTTGAGCATCCCCACCACTGGCCCCCACCAATATTTCTTTTTATGCTATTCTTGGAAGATGACAATTTATTTTCATTTCCTTCTTTTTTTATTTTTTTAAAAATAAAAACTGTCTAACTGCAAGAGCACCAGGCCTATGTTGCTTATTTGTATTGTTTGATGCCAATGGCAGATTAAGTAGCCATCTATTAGAAACAATCTCAGAAAGACCCAGGTCCAGGAGACAAATGTTCTGCTTAGCCCCGGTCATGGATTTTTCCTGTGTGAACTTTATCCCCAGCAGGAAATCCGTTCTGAGAACAAACAGGCAAATAAATAGGCTGAGGAATTGTGCTGTTCACTTGCATCTCTGTGACTTTAGTCAATGGAGCATCAGACCCAAGCAGGCTTTACTGTGTTTGCCTCCTGGACTTGATGCCCAAGAGTGGCACTGCCGTGTACCTGGCAGTGTGCCAGGGGGCCACAGGGACGTGGGCAGAGTCTGCATTCTCGGGGACCAAAGGCAGGTGGGGGCAAGAGCTACAACAGAGGTACTGGCAACAATCTTCTCTGTGATCAAAGGAAGCAGAGCAGATCCTTTCCCTCTGACAGAGTCTGCGGTGCCTGCCTGGAGGAGGTGCCACTTGAACTGCTCAAAAGTAGGTAACTCACATTCTAGTTGAATCAGGCCAGTACTCGTTTATCCCAACTCCCACAAGAGTGAAACCTCTAGGAAGGGAACAGCGCACACACAGGGAGGGTCAACCTTACAGCGGATGGTGTCCTAATGAGCCCGTTTCCTGTTCATCGCTGGGCTTCATCCTCAAGACTTTGGACTTGTTCTGACATCTAAACGAGGACCCTGAGACACAGAAAGGGTTGAAAGATACCCCAGGATCTTCATGAAGGGGCACAGGTCAGGATCAGAACCCCAGCAGTTTTCCCACAGAGGCCCTGGTTCAGGGAGTGGTCACCCCCTCAACCCAGACACCCTGATGGGGAGTCGAGAGAGAAACGCACTTCAAAGCTTCATTCAAGCAGGTATTGCATCACAGGACATGCTGGGCTGGGACTGAAATGCCTCCTTCACCGCAGTTTGCAGCCAGCTTTGGTTGACTTCCATAGAGTCAAAGAGCTGAGCTTCAGTTTATATGCTCGAATTCAGATCAGGTTCATAAAAAATAAATAAATAAATAAATAAAGGCAACTTAAAGGCATGTTTCCCCTTCATTGCATAAGCAGCTAGGGGACTTCCCTTGTGATGAGTGAAATGTCACTTCATCTTTAATTCTTAGAGTTCATGGAACCCTGCGCTGGAAAGGTATGTGTGCGTGTGTGTTTGCGTGCACATGTGTGCTCACTACTTATGCGGTATAAGTTTCTGTGAACTCTAAGAATGAAAGATGATGTATTTAAATTAAAGATATTTAAATTAAAGATGATATATATATATATATATCTCATCAGTGTTCATTGCTCAGTCGTGTCCGAGTCTTTGCGACCCATGGACTGTAGCCCTCCAGGCTCCTCTGCCCTTGGAATTCTCCAGGCAAGAATTCTGGAGTGCATTGCCATTTCCTTCTCAGGGGATCTTCCCAAACCTGGAGCTAAAACCTGGATCTCCTACATTGTAGGCAGATTCTTTACTGTCTGAGTCACCAGGGAAGCCCATATAAATACATATACATACATACATATATATATACATACATACATACATATATATATATATATGTAAAACATAGACTGTTGATGTGTATGTATGCGTCCATCATACACATATATGACAGAGAGAGAATCACACTGAGATTTCAGGTCGACTTCAAAAGTGTTAAGATCCTTTTGAAATTTGTTCTGACTTGTCCCTGGCATTTGCTGTGTTGTCACATACTTGGAGATTTCCCACTGGGCATTTCTGAATTTTTATCCTATGTGCCTGCACAGGGCACTTTGTATTCAAATGGACAGCTGTAAAATAAAATGAATACAACTTATTGAAGCTCTCTAGAAGGGAGAGAAAAGACAGTTTTGGAGCATTCTGAAGCATGTCCTTCCTTCATCTGGGTCCAGAAAGGCAGGGAGCCTCAGTAGACACATTTCCTCAAAATAAACAGATGGCTTGGAGTTGGCACCATTTCACTGTAAATCTTGAACTCTTCATCAGCAGTCCTGTTCAGAACCTCATTCTCTTATATTTCCATCTACTTTGTGATTTCAGGGAAGAACAACGTTTAGACCCTATGAGAGGGTAGCTACAACGCCACAGAAAAACCCAATCATACAGTGAAGAGCCAGCTTCCAGTTGGCGAAGTCTCATCTTGGTGTGACCAAAACCAAGCAAACAACAACAGAACAAAGGCTGAATGTCTCCGCATAGCGGTGTTTTAATTTTGAATGGCAAGGAAATCCTATAAGACAGAATGGAGGCTTCATTGATGTTAGTCTGGTGCCCAAGAGCTTGGTTATCAAAAGTCTATTTCTTTGAGTCTCTTTCTCTTTGGCAAATACATTTACTTGGGTGAGTTTTTAAAAATTCCACAAATAAGTGATATCATGTATTTGTCTTTGTCTGACTTGCTTGGGGAGAGGGTAATATGGTCAGGGTGAAATAAATTAGGAGTCTGGGTTTAACATATATACAATATATACAATAGATAATGTATACATATATACAATACATGTATACATATATACAATAGATAATCAACAAGGACCTACTGTATAGCACTGGGAACTCAGCAGATTTTGTAATAACCTTTATGGGAAAAGAATCTGAAAAAGAGTGGATATATCGGATATATGTGTATGTATAATTGAATCACTTAGCTGTGCAGTGAAATTAACACAACATGGTTAATTAACTATGATGGTGGTGGTTTAGTCACTAAGTCATGTCCAGCTCTTGTGATCCCATGTCTGTAGGCTGCCAAGCTCCTCTGTCCTGGGTTTCCCAGGCAAGAATACTGGAGTAGGTTGCCATTTCCTTCTTCAGGGGGTGTTCCTGACCCAGAGATGGAACCTAGCTCTCCTGCATTACAGGCTGTCTCCTGCATGGCAGGTGGATTCTTTACCACTGAGCCAACAGAGAAGTCCCAAAATACTATAATAAAACAAAAATTAAATGAAAGAAGGGTTTATTTCTTACACTAGAAGCTAATTTGTCAAACAATGTTGATTCTCTTATATATCATGGTGATTAAAGATAGAAGTGACCAGTGGTTCCTTTCCAAAGAGCTTTGCTTATGGGACATGAATATAAATTGCTGGAGAGGGAATTATGAAATAATTTCCAATAATCTCTCCTTGTAAATAGACTAAACAAGCAGAGCTGTTTGCTGACATTTAATGAACTCTCGTGACACTTCCTTTTGCCTTCTCCACTGGCCTGGGAAGCATGGCTGCCTAGAAAATATTCATTCAACAAACCTTTCCTGAGGTCTGTCCTTGGAGTAAAATACTGCCTTCTGTGGCCATGTCCAGGGCTCCCACCTGCCCCCAGGAAAGGCTGTTGCTTGGCTCCTAGGACATTTCTTCTAGTTTTTCCTGCAAACCTCAAGCACATGCTCTGAGGGGTCTGTGATGTTCCCTTCTCATTGCATAGGAAGGTGAATGAAGGTTAAAGCCACGTGTGGTCACAAAATCAGATATGTTTCCTGACACCTGTCTTCCCCTCTGCCACCCTGGATGAATTTTTACACAACTTTGACGAAAATATCAAAAAGGAGCTAAAGCTTTCCCTGGGAAGACCTCCTGTACAGAGTCCAAAATCTCCGATACAGCTGAAGCCCCAGCACTCTTGGTCAACACTCCTGCCCCCAAGGCCACCAAGATGGGAGTCTGCTGGAGTGCTGGGCGTGCGGTGAGGACTGAGTGAGTTACAGTCTCAGGGCTTTGGGAAGCGTTTAAAACACAGCGTAAACAGACAGTAAGCATCATTAGTATTATTATTATTTGAAAGAATGAGAAGAGCAATTATTTGTCACTCTGCCTTAGAATTTACTCTTCTCTCATCATCTCCTTTACCGTAAGAGCATTCTCTTTTTTCAAAAATATATATATTTTTCACACACCTTGAAGTTGAGTCATAGCAAGCCAAAGCAGTCGCTATGATCAGCTACGTAAACACCAGATCACAGATCAACTCTTTCACTTTTCTTTCAGAAGAAAACTGGCAACTGAAACCTAGATCCTGTGGCTTGTCCACCTGGATACTTTTAGTGAACAATCGGGAAAATCAACAAAGCTAAAACCACATGCATCTGCTCTTGGATCCTCAACACGTTTCTTTGGCTTCCCAACCAATAAAGAAAGATCTTATTGCATATGTAAAAGGCCCTTCTTAAGATGAAAACCTATCATCTAGCAAAAGTTCTGTCTTTATCCATTGTGATGGAAAGTCCAACACAGTTGTCTTATTCTTGGTAACAGTCTCCAAGAACTGTGAGGGCAGGGAATTTTTCTTCTTAATCAGTGGGTCCCAGCACCTGACAGTGGGAGGTTTCAATCGTCAATAAAATAGCCTCCTAGGCTGGGAGGCACAAATGGTTGTTTTAAAGGTTTTGGTGTTTTAAAGGTCTATGATTTAAAGGTCAAGACCCAGGTTCCAGCTTAGCTTTCATTTTTAACTGTATTTCCTAAGGGTCTGTCCACCGTTGGATCTTCTTGGAAATTCTTGCTGACCATGGAGTATATTATGGTGGATTCTTTCGGAAGACGAAATTTGCTCATTACAAGAATCGACCTTCTTTCTGACATTATCTCCTTTGGACTTAACATTGATGAGTTCCTGCAGCCTTGATTTTTCACTATCAGAGAACCAAGCTCCCATTATTTTGTCAACCACTAATGCTAATTATTAACCGTGAGTCATAATGGCAAGGAACCATGTCCTTCTTGCTCATGTTGTAATACTGGTGTTTAGCCAGGGGCTTAGTAGTTATTGATAGGCAGAGAAAAGAGGGCTTCTCAGGTGACGCTAGTAGTACCAGTGTCCTCTGCGTCACAGGAGACATACGTGCAATCTCTGGGTCAGGAAAACCCCCTATTGTAGGAAATGGCTATTCACTACAATATTCTTGCCTAGAAAATTCTATGGACAGAGAAGCCTGGCAGACTACAATTCATGTGCTTGCAAAGAATCAGGCATGGCTGAGTTACTGAGCACACACAACTCAGAGAAAAAGGAAGAAGGAAGGAGCAAAGAGGAGAAGGCTAAAGGAGACCAGGCCTGGGTGCTCATCGGAAGGACTGATGCTGAAGCTGAAACTCCAACACTTTGGCAGCCTGATATGAAGAGCTGACTCATTTGAAAAGACCTTGGTGCTGGGAAAGATTGAGGGCAGGAGGAGAAGGGGATGACAGAGGATGAGATGCTTGGATGGCATCACCGACTCAATAGACATGAGTTTGAGCAAGCTCTGGGTGATGGACAGGGAGGCTGGTATGCTGCAGTCAGACACCACTGAGTGACTGAACTCAACTGAGAACTTTCGAACAACTTCTTTGGTGATGCTTTGACAACGTTGTCTTGTAAGAACGGAACAAGGGTCACTGGTGGGAGGGTTTGAAGACTTAGGTTTGAGTCTACAGTCAGAACATTCCCAACAAAACTTTTTTTAGGGGGATATAACCTTAACTCCTATACCAAGTGCTAGAGAGACAGTATCAGTTACTGCCTTTGACACTGAGGACCCAGGAGTTCAATATTCAGCTTCCTCACCCAGGGCCTTAGAGTTTAAGAGTTTTGCTCCAGGTCAGTCAGCTGGCCTCTCTCCCTCCTGTGTGAACATGTCAATGATGCCTCACTTCCCAGGCAGCTCCTTAATAATGGGAGGTATGGGCCAGGAAGCTGCATCCTCAACTCCTAGATCCTCGATTCCTCAGTCCTCCATGTCAAGGGCAGTGACTGCTGCTGTTTCTCTAGCACTTGGCTCAGGGTCATGTAGAGTGAAGCGAGTCAGAAAGGGAAAAACAAATATTGTATATTAACACATATGGGTGGAATCTAGGCAAATGGTACAGATGAACCTATTTGCAAAGCAGAAATAGAAGCACAGGAAAGAAATGTATGGATACCAAGGGGGAAAGGGGATGGGGTGGGATAAATTAGGAGATGGGGACTGGCATACATACACCATCAGAACAATGTATAAAATAGTTAACTAGTGAGGACCTACCATACAATATAGGGAACTCCATTTAATACACCGTGCTGACCTGAATGGGAAGGAAGGCTGAAAGGGAAGGGAATGTATAGATATACATATAGCTGATTCACTTTGCTGTACAATAGAAACTAACAACATTGTAAAGAAACTATGCCAATCAAAAGTAATTTAACAAGAGCTCTAAGGCTATGTATGAATGTGTGAAAACACTTGCTGAAGGGCTAAGTCTTTACAATTAAGAAGAAATTATGATGTAGCTCTTGCTATGATCACACATATTAACACTGTGTATTGTAAGTTCTTATATCTACGTGTTCACCTGCTCCAGAGATTCTCTCTTGAAATGCAAGAGGAGGAGTTTCCCAAGCTTGCTTGGATGTCTCCTGCCCTGGAGACTTTCCGAGGAATGAGTGGCTCTAGAGGGAAGTTCTTCCCTTGATTGAGCTTGTAATGACCTCCGTGTTCTGCTCTTCCTGGTCTCCATGACCCCAGGAGCCACACATTACAGATCTTTGCATCTTCAAAAGGAGGAAATCTTTGCATGTTCCCCCTGGTGGATCGGTTACAAGTCACCCATCCCACTGATCTTGACTGGGTCTTGGCAACCTGAAAGTTAGCATGATTAGGGGACTCTAGTGATGGGAAATGGAGAAAAGATACAATTTCACGAGTACCACAGATTACCAGTTGAAGGGGCTTCCCAGGTGGCACTGCTGGTAAAGAACCTGCCTGCCACTGCAGGAGACATAAAAGACGTGAGTTCAATCCCTGGGTCAGAAGGATCCCCTGGAAGAGGGCATGGCAACCCACTCCAGTATTCTTGCCTGGAGAATTCCATGGACAGAGGAGCCAGGCAGGCTACAGTTCATGAGGTCCCAAAGAGCTGGACAGGACTGAAGTGACTTAGCATGCATGCATGCACCCAAGTAGATTACCAGTGTGGTTGGGAGCCCCAAAAGAACTTAAAGCTGATGTCCACTTACGATTTGTAGTTCAAGGAAGTACTGCCCAGCCCATGAAGGCAGGAAATCAAGACATTCTTTGGTCACTTCCTGCTTCTAACCAATTAGTATTTATATTCCTCAAAAAGGAAGAAACTAGAGATCTCCTTGGAAGATCATTAAAGCTGCAACAATTAAGTAAGGTGAAGGATGTGAAATGGCAGTGATGAAGCTGAAACTGAAGAGTCTTTTCTACCTAAGACTGTTAGCTCATGCCTCTTCCTTTCCCAGTGACACTGTAGGTTTTCTGAGCTTGGAGGTCTTGCAGAATGCACAGCAATTGTAGAACAGCTCCTCACCATACAGGAGGACAGGCTCTGCAGTTGCACCAGCACTTCACAGTTTACAAAGCAGCTTCATACAAATTACATTATCACACTGCAACCTTATAGCTGCCTGGGGCTAGAGGCTGGTGGCAGACACTGGGCACTGCTACTGTCTTTATCTGCTTTCTATAAAAGAGGGAAGTGAGTCTCAGGGGAGCTCGGGAGTGTCCCCAGGCTTCACAGCCAGTAAATGGTACCTAGGTCTTCAGCATCTTCACTTTTCACTGGAAAAATAACTTTCTGTAGTTGCCTATCCAGCTACGTAGTCCTTCCCTCCTGACCCTGCCAGGGTGGGACGTGCATTCTCTAATTCTTCATCCACCTTCTCGGCCCCTGCCTTGGACATCCAACTTTGTCCTGGACATACTCTGGAGTTCAAGCTCAGCTTCCCTGTCTGGAGGTTCAGAGGAACTGTCATGAGTTCCCAGCTGAAATCCTGGACCCTTCTCTCACTAAAGCATTAAAGCCCTGAAATCACTCCTGAGACCAGCGTGGTCTATTCCTCACCTCTTCTCCCGGACATGCAGCCCAGGAACTCAATACTGCTACTATCCACCTACGTGTGATCTTCTGCCCATAATCACGGCCTGTCTAGCTCCTTACAAATTACTGACCCTTGAAGACAAGTCAGTAGGTTCTCAGTGAAGTGATCGCCTACAGGACCACATTAACCAAGGCACTGTGTAGGCTAGGCAAATAAACAGAAGGACAGACATCAAGTTCTCTCTCTCCAAGGCTTTTCTCTTTCTTAGGTGATTCTTAGATGTCCTTTAGCACTCTGAACTATTTGATTCCTGAGCCTTCAGCTTGTTAATTAACTTTTTTTTTTTTTTTCAGGTAGGACTGAGCTTTCAAACTGGGCAGACCACCAGAGTTCGGGCCTTGGGGGAATAATTTGGCTTGTTGGGGACTCTCAGTCTTGAAGCCTGAGCTATAAAGATCGATGTGAATAAGACATTTCACAGAAGGGCCCCTCTGGGCCATACCCTGGCTCCCTTGGTCTATTGAATGATTTCCTGGGACCCCTCACTCACAATACCTCCTGATCTGCTTCTAGTCATAAAATCTCAATCTGTATTTACTGGGGGCTGACAGTTCGGGGGTGGGAGCAGAATGAGGCCCTCTGTGTGCCATGGCCAGGTGTCAAGGAGTATCTACAAGGCAACGTGAAACCAATTTTGACACCAAGCCGCAGGAATCCTCTCCAGTTCTGGGAGACAGGTGTCTTGCACCTAAAGAAGACCCAGGCTTTAGAAAATTTGGGGAGTCATTTGGGAAAAAAAATAGCTCCAAGTATATATTTTCTTTGAAGAAGGTGATCACAAAAATAGAGTCACGCATGAAAGGAAGAAGACGAAATGAAAACATGCAGTGAAAGACAACATCCGCTCTCATTTCAGTTTCCTGGAAGCGGAATGTGGTTGCGCAGATGGTGCTCTTTTGTTTCACTAGAAGAAACGATAAGATGTAATATGCAGGGCCATCCTTAGCAGGGCAGGATGGAGAAGGGGCCCATGCCAGGACTGCGGGGCTTTTTCTTCTTTAAGTTGAGCTGGTTGTCCATCCCCACTGAGTTCCAAAGATTCTGCCTTAGACGGACAGCTCTCAATCACGCCACAAGAGTTCTCCAGCTTTCCGTAAACGGGCCACCAAAGAACCTGTGGACCCCGTTACATGGTTTGAAAACATTGCTGGTTTGTGTGCTTCCTACAGCGGCCTCCATACTTTTCAAGAGAGGAGCAGATGACTCAGTGTCCACTGCCTGCCTGTTCGCTCAGCACCGTTCACAGTTTGCATGAGGTTCCACGTGGCTTTGCAGACTTGTTTTGTACCATCACCCCACATTTGCCTGGTGTTGGAGGCTTTTCAAGACTTGTTCACATAAAACTGTCTCTTTTGATTCAGCGGCAGGAGCAGATAGTGGTAGCCCCATCTCACAGCCCAAGAAACCTAGCTGGCCGTGTGGAGCCACACATGCCGAGCAGGACAGACAGGGCACACCATCCCTGATGTCTCCTAGTCCATTGGTCCTTCCACCCCCACTTTTGCCCTCATTTGAGGAGAGGGGGTCGGGCAAAAAATGGCCATTGATATTTTATATCATTGAGGATTGGGGCATTTGAGTCTAAGACAGATATGAAATGAAAGAAAAGGAAAACAGAGAAAAATAGAGATCACCAGGCTTCTTCTTCTAGGTAATTATATATATGCTTTTCTCCCTTCACAAAGTAGTTTTGAAGCCAAAATTCTATTTAACTCTGTATTTTCAGTGGCAGAACAGTATCTTCTGGTACATAATAGATGCTCAAATATTTGATGTATAGGTATGAATAAAGAACCGGAACTAGTTGTACAAGAAATAAATTGCTTGGTTTCTAGGAACCTACCAGAATTCTGTAATGCGTTCTCAGAAGGACCTTAGCTGAAGTGGTTGAGATGATCATACTAATCACAGGATGACAGTAAGGTTTGCTAGAAGGAAAGCTCACTGACAGAATGGTTCCCATGTCCCTAGATCAGATGTATCCATGCCAACGTATTTGGATGCTACTATTGAACTAACTCTCTTATTAAGTGCTCTTAGTCAAATAAGCTGTCCTTAAGCTAGTCACGGAGATTCCCTGGTGGCTCAGACAGTAAAGAATCTGCCTGCAATGTGGGAGACCTGGGCTTGATCCCTGGGTTGGGAAGATCCCGTGGAGGAAGGCATGGCAACCCACTCCAGTATGCTTGCCTGGAGAATTCCATGGACAGAGGAGCCTGGCGGGCAACAGTCCATGGGGTCACAAAGAGTTGGATACCACTGGCAGCTAAGCACAAACTAGTCACACATCCTCTAGGTGTGAGAGACAGAAAGGTCTCCTGCCTCAAATAGAGGAAGTAAAGACAAATTACCAAATTCCAATCAGAAAATGGATGAGATGGAGCCGTGAAAGCATGTCCCCAAGAGCTCTTGAGAGAGAGAAATGGCAGGGGGAGGATATTGCGACAAATGTTCTATATAAGTATAGATTCCAAATGAAACAGGAGTTAGATGAACGGCACACAGAATTTCAAGGACTGTGGTACTAACCTCAGTTTGACCCCTAGACCTAGAAGAAATCCCAGTTGGGATGCCCTTTTTCACACAGTTGGAAAGGTCAGTCTTACACATTTCACTGTGTCTCCAAAAAACAAATCATTTATTTTTACAACGATCTTGGCATTAAATAATACAAGATACATTTCTAAATATGGACCCCTCGTTGAGAATCTCATGCATTTTAAAAGTAAAAGGTTTTCTTTCACCACTGATGGGTATAGACCTTTCTCTCCAGCACCACTTACTTATCAAGATGGGGCCACCTATATTAACTTTGGGGGGAAAAAAAAACCTTGAGAGTGAGACAAATTGTTTCACATCATTAACTGTGAGAAGCTGGTTAAAAGACCTGGTTATGCAAAAGGAAATTTTGTTGGAAAAACTTCACATTACAAAAGGGAAATTTTCCTGGTTGTAGATCTGTCTTCTGTCCCTTTGGAGGTGTTGGTATCTGAAAATACCATGTCACTTCAGTTCAGTCGCTCAGTTGTATCTGTCTCCTTGCAACTCCAAGAACCACAGCACACCAGGCCTCCCTGTCCATCACCAACTCCCGGAGTCTACCCAAACCCATGTCCATTGAGTTGGTGATGCCATCCAACCATCTCATGTCGTCCCCTTCTCCTCCTGACCATGTCAACTATATATTAATATGTATATCTGTTTTACATAACTTAAAAGTCTTTGTTAGGCTTCCCTGATGGTCTGGTGGTTAGGAATTGTCACTTCCAATGCAGGGGGCATGAATTCAGTCCCTGGGAGGGGAGGTTCTGCCTGCTGGGGAACTGGCGCCAGTTATCTGGTACCAGTAAGCACTGACATTAGGACAGCAAGTTCCAACTTCTCTTTCTGAAGGACAACTTTTTCCTTGACAAGTATATTGCCACGATAATACTAAAGACAAATCTAAGGCAACTTTCTCACCCTCTGTTCAATAAGCTTAAAAGCTCAGAGCCCGGGACCAGATCACCATAAACATATTGAACTAGAATTTTCAGAGACTTAGCATTGAACATACTGGCTTGGGGTGGGGGACATAGACAGGAGCTGTTGAATTATTTTTCCTAAGGAAATACTGTTATAAGAGCAGAAGTCTTAGAAAGCATCTTTTCTAAAACATTTACCACTGAGTTTTCAGCCGATCCCCAAGGATTTACCAGAACCACAGTGAAGAGGAACCAAAACTGAGGAGGTCACAGGGATAAATCCCCATCATCTGACTCAGAGAAGGCTCCCATATTCCACATCTTTGATAATGTATTTGCTCCTGAGAACAACACAGTGAGCTAACAACTCATGTTTACTCTCATTGTACAGGAAGGAAACTAAGGCATTGCCATTCATTCTTATATATTCTTGCCTCTATACTCAAGACTCTCTCCAAGAACCTATGTAAACACGACTTGTCTTCCTAAATTTATTTCTTAAAATGAACCTTAAGGACCACCAACTCTTTATTCTATAGACATTGACTCCAAAGCATTTCTCTCCTCTTTTCCAAGATTGCACATAAGCTTGTTTTGAATAATATTGCTAAGAATTAGAAAACATAGTTTCTAGCACTTTGACTTGATCTCACCAGCTCAGAACCTGTTTTTTCATCTGTACATTTGGATAATAAGATCTGGTTTTCACAACTTAAAGGTCTTTGTAGAGTTTCCCTCATGGTCCAGGGGTTAGGACTTGTCACTTCTAATGCAGGGGGCATGAGTTTGATCCCTGGGAGGGGAAGTTCTGCATGCCTCCTGCAGCCAAAGAAAGAAAAATCTTTGTAGTCATCAAATAAAATACTGAATTCCATTTTCACTGTACAGATACAGATTAAACACCTATGCTGGGCCAGATACCATATACACGGCTCTGGAAGAATAATGGTGAGCAAGACTTAGTCATTTATATCTTCTAATAAAGTCTACAGTCTGATGGTGATATCATTTATTTTTACAACGATCTTGGCATTAAATAATACAAGATACATTTCTAAATATGGACCCCTCGTTGAGAATCTCATGCATTTTAAAAGTAAAAGGTTTTCTTTCACCACTGATGGGTATAGACCTTTCTCTCCAGCACCACTTACTTATCAAGATGGGGCCACCTATATTAACTTTGGGGGGAAAAAAAACCTTGAGAGTGAGACAAATTGTTTCACATCATTAACTGTGAGAAGCTGGTTAAAAGACCTGGTTATGCAAAAGGAAATTTTGTTGGAAAAACTTCACATTACAAAAGGGAAATTTTCCTGGTTGTAGATCTGTCTTCTGTCCCTTTGGAGGTGTTGGTATCTGAAAATACCATGTCACTTCAGTTCAGTCGCTCAGTTGTATCTGTCTCCTTGCAACTCCAAGAACCACAGCACACCAGGCCTCCCTGTCCATCACCAACTCCCGGAGTCTACCCAAACCCATGTCCATTGAGTTGGTGATGCCATCCAACCATCTCATGTCGTCCCCTTCTCCTCCTGACCATGTCAACTATATATTAATATGTATATCTGTTTTACATAACTTAAAAGTCTTTGTTAGGCTTCCCTGATGGTCTGGTGGTTAGGAATTGTCACTTCCAATGCAGGGGGCATGAATTCAGTCCCTGGGAGGGGAGGTTCTGCCTGCTGGGGAACTGGCGCCAGTTATCTGGTACCAGTAAGCACTGACATTAGGACAGCAAGTTCCAACTTCTCTTTCTGAAGGACAACTTTTTCCTTGACAAGTATATTGCCACGATAATACTAAAGACAAATCTAAGGCAACTTTCTCACCCTCTGTTCAATAAGCTTAAAAGCTCAGAGCCCGGGACCAGATCACCATAAACATATTGAACTAGAATTTTCAGAGACTTAGCATTGAACATACTGGCTTGGGGTGGGGGACATAGACAGGAGCTGTTGAATTATTTTTCCTAAGGAAATACTGTTATAAGAGCAGAAGTCTTAGAAAGCATCTTTTCTAAAACATTTACCACTGAGTTTTCAGCCGATCCCCAAGGATTTACCAGAACCACAGTGAAGAGGAACCAAAACTGAGGAGGTCACAGGGATAAATCCCCATCATCTGACTCAGAGAAGGCTCCCATATTCCACATCTTTGATAATGTATTTGCTCCTGAGAACAACACAGTGAGCTAACAACTCATGTTTACTCTCGTTGTACAGGAAGGAAACTAAGGCATTGCCATTCATTCTTATATATTCTTGCCTCTATACTCAAGACTCTCTCCAAGAACCTATGTAAACACGACTTGTCTTCCTAAATTTATTTCTTAAAATGAACCTTAAGGACCACCAACTCTTTATTCTATAGACATTGACTCCAAAGCATTTCTCTCCTCTTTTCCAAGATTGCACATAAGCTTGTTTTGAATAATATTGCTAAGAATTAGAAAACATAGTTTCTAGCACTTTGACTTGACTCACCAGCTCAGAACCTGTTTTTTCATCTGTACATTTGGATAATAAGATCTGGTTTTCACAACTTAAAGGTCTTTGTAGAGTTTCCCTCATGGTCCAGGGGTTAGGACTTGTCACTTCTAATGCAGGGGGCATGAGTTTGATCCCTGGGAGGGGAAGTTCTGCATGCCTCCTGCAGCCAAAGAAAGAAAAATCTTTGTAGTCATCAAATAAAATACTGAATTCCATTTTCACTGTACAGATACAGATTAAACACCTATGCTGGGCCAGATACCATATACACGGCTCTGGAAGAATAATGGTGAGCAAGACTTAGTCATTTATATCTTCTAATAAAGTCTACAGTCTGATGGTGAATCTAAACACTAAACATATGTCTGTATGCTTAAAGAATGCAATGCAAAGGTAGGTATGGGAGAGCCGGGGGTCATAAGAATGCAAAGGGCATTGACAATACTGAGAAGAGGAAGCTGAAAAGTGTTCCATGAGAAAACTGAGGGAAATTAAATCTGAGCTGAACCATTCAACATAACACCAGATTCTTAGTGCGTGCTAGCGTTGGTCTCAGAAGTAGCCTTGACATTCTGTTAGTATGAAGATCCATATCATCTCAGTATCCTGTTAAGGCAACTCTCCAAGCGCCTTCCAATACAGGCAGGGGAGCAAGCAGCATGCTGTCTGATCCTCTCAACCCCACACTGACAGAGAGGCTTAAGACTTAGAGAACTCAGGGTGGCTGGTTGGATGGCATGGTTGGAACCGCCCACTCCTCAATGGCATTCTCTGGAAGGGAGGAAAAGAGAATGTTGCAGCACCCACACTTCCCAAAGGAAGAAACCTGTCAGTTGTACCCACTCGTGTCAACTCTGCTTAGTGACAGTGGCAGCATGCCCACTCCTGGGGGCCCAGACTCCAGAAGCAAAGCCTTGCCCAAGCTGCCCACATTCCCAAGGACAGCATGGCGGATGGGTCAAGGCCCTTCCCACCAGCTCCAAGGGCTGAGAAAAAGGAAGGCTCTAAGTCGGTCTCAATGCCCACCTCATTCTCTCAACTAGAGGATCCTTGAGGTCAGAGCAG
Source organism: Madoqua kirkii (assembly GCA_006408675.1). Taxonomy (NCBI): domain Eukaryota; kingdom Metazoa; phylum Chordata; class Mammalia; order Artiodactyla; family Bovidae; genus Madoqua; species Madoqua kirkii. The sequence goes on from SJYC01045983.1 coordinate 15,148, forward strand.
ACCAAGAATTAATCATCTCTGTAACACCGACATGAGATGCAGGACCTGGCGCAAAGCAGAACTTTAATGCAGATACAACAACAACCACAACAAAAAATGCTGTGGTTATTGTTGCTGAACTGAATCTGACACATGGTGAGGAAAGAGATGCATGAGAAGCAGATCCAGAAGGGACATTTTATTTAGAATAAAACTAATTTTATTTTAAGACGGTAACTTTATTAATGACATTGCTTCAAGAGCATCCCCAAAGCCCTAAAAGTTTAAAAGTTCATGGGAGAAGACAGACAAAACAATGAAACTCGGAATTCAGATCCATGCAACTTTATGTGAGCAGGAGCTGAGGACATGGGGACAGGCAGCAGAGAGTAGAACAGACAGGCAGGCCTTCTGTTAGGAGGACCGATTTGGCCTCTGGGTTTCTCCCAGGGACATCCTGGCAATGCCACTGAGGCTTTTCATGACTGGCAAAGGCTTCTCAACTTCCAAACTGACTGAGGATGTCTATGCCTGCCATTTGGTTACTGGGCATGTACCAAGGGCCTGGGTATCTTCCTCATCAGACCTGGAACAACAGCTAAAGGCAACATGGGAGACTGAGGCACTAACGGAGGAGGATGTGTTTGTAGGAATCATCGAGAAAGATTAGAATCATTTAGAAAGATCAGAAAAAACACGGTGTGCTAGGAGGTCTTCCCTGTGGACTGTGGATCTGGCAGAAATGCCAAAGGCCCCAGCAGACAAGAGAAAACAGAGAAGTCCCACTCTGTGGTTAAATTCAGCACCGAAGCCTCCTGCTTATTGAAGAATCACAGAGACGCTGAACTCTGTATGAAAAGCTGCCTTTATCATAAAGAGATCAACCCCTCACCTCCCCTAAAACATCATTAGAGATCAAATCATTGAGAAATCCTTTATCTGTCACTCAGAATTCCACAGAAAGTCCCTAGAAATGTACTTACAGACCTCCCCACCTGACTGACCCAACACGAGGAAGTACAGAAAACAAGGAGCCCGTCCAGTGACCCCAGTGCTGTGTTTGAAGCATCCTGGGCTTCTCTTCAAAGCTTTGACTCAAGGCTAAGAACACCTACAAAACAGCTGCAGGTCCTAGAGGTACCCACACTGCTCTGAGAAAATGGGCAGAGAGGAGAGGTGGCATTTAGAATAATATGGAGCTAAAAGAAGTTAATGACTGATTTTCACTTTTATTTGTAAGTTTTATGAGTTTTTAGAGAATAAATGAATCATGTAACATACAATCTATGTATATAGGTCAGACTGGGGAGATAAATAATCACTTATAAGGGAGCCTTTGAAATTAGATTTCTTGTTATTGCAATCTAGGGAAAATTTTGAAAAGCAATGTCTTAACACATTGGCTATTACTGAACACCCAGGTTAGAAGCCTATGAAAGCAGGGGAATTCATTTGTAACCTAAGTTTCTGGAGCTAAATTAATGTTGCTTTGTATTTGCCTCCTGTTGAATCTCATGTATTCAATAAAACTTTATCTAAAGCTACAGATTCAATGATAGTCATAAGTTCATTAATAAAATGGAGTCTAATTTGCCATATCCAACAGAATGGACCTAAAAGAATAGTTCAACTGAAAAGGGAAAGTCACTCAGTTGTATCCAACTCAATGTGACCCCATGGTCCATGGAATTCTCCAGGCCAGAATGCTGGAATGGGTAGCCTTTCCTTTTTCCAGGGGATCTTCCCAGCCCAGGGACTGAACCCAGGTCTCCCACATTGCAGGAAGATTCTTTACCAGCTGAGCCACCAGGCAAGCCCAGTTCAACTGAAAAGGTATTTAAAACTGTTGCAAGAGCAATAAAAGCAAGAGATGTGTCAGTAGAGAACATACAAGCTTCCTTCCATCTCGTGGGCCAAAAGCAAGTGTTCTGGAAGGAAGTGACATTTGAGCTGGACCTTCCAGTTCAAACAGGCTTTTAATCAAAATGCAAGAGAAGGACACAGACAGTGGTGGCAATAGCATTTAGTGTGGAATGTGGGGGTATGGGGGCTTCACTGGTGGCTCAGTGATAAAGAATCCACCTGCCAATGCAGGAGACATGGGTTCGATCCCCCGGGTCAGGAAGATCCCATGGAGAAGGAAATGGCAACCCATGCCAGTATTCTTGCCTGGGAAATCCAATGGACAGAGGGACCTAGCTGACTTATAGTCTGTGGAGCTGGAAGAGCTGGATGGGTCTTAATGACTAAGCCACCATCATGGGGGTTGTGGTAGGACACCCGGTGGTCTAATTGACCTGGGGATGTATGCAGGGCCTGGACCCCTTGGAGGCCAGGTCAAAACCTCTGAACTTCTTCTGTAGCTGGCAGGGAGCGCTGGGGTGTTTTCAGTGGAGACGTGGCATGTTTAGAGATATTTATGCTTTGGGAAGATCAAGTTATTACTGATGGTGAGAACACAGGAAAAAGCCAATCTGAGACAGGGCAGTCTGCCATGGGGCTGTCACAATAGAACAAGGGAAAAGTAAGGAGGAGACTCCAAGGTCTTTGGAGGTGAAAATTCCAACCTGCTTAGACCCCAGACTCCTGATTCTTGAACACCCAAGGGGAAAATTGGCATGTCTAAGTTGGACTCGGTGTTCAATTTTCCTTATGCTGGCATGACCCTTTCTTCTTGGCTGGATGGCTGTACCAGTAAATTTAGAGCGGCCGAACGAGCTGCTTTCTTGTCCCCTGTTCAGTTCAGTTCAGTCGCTCAGTCGTGTCCTACTCTTTGCGACCCTGTAAATCGCAGCACACCAGGCCTCCCTGTCCATCACCAACTGCCAGAGTTACTCAGACTCACGGCCATCGAGTCGGTGATGCCATCCAGCCATCTCATCCTCTGCCGTCCCCTTCTCCTCCTGCCCCCAGTCCCTCCCAGCATCAGAGTCTTTTCCAATGAGTCAGCTCTTCGCACGAGGTGGCCAGAGTACTGGAGAGCTATTTCTACACCTCCCAGTTGACACTCATGGGGTTTTAATCTGATATCTTGGTTCAGAATGCAAGCTTTAGAACTGAGGAGAAAGTTCACCCTGCTAGTTACTACTCACATGACCCTTGCTGACCCTCAGTTTCCCTGTTATGACACTAGGGTGAGGGCAGAGCAGCCTTGTAAGGCCCTTAGAAGGCAGTGACTGGGCACAGTTGGCACAGAATCTGGCACTGGTTACGCATTCAGTGTTGGTTCTTGTCTCAGGGGCGCAGTTCCTCACTTAAAATTCTGAAAGTTCCAACACTCTGAAAGCCTACATTTTGTAACTAATTTGGCTACAACAACTGACCTGAACTGAACTCATCTGACAGCAAAGTTTGACCTGGGCTGACATGTGGCTATTTATAGTCCTTATCGATTGCACTTCATGCTTATATTCATACATTTTCCTGAAGAATTATTAATGTGCTGTGATGGCAGGGTGTTGCCCCAGGCCCCACTGGGCATGTTAAATAAAACCGAGCATGCAACGTATTACCATCCAAAAGCTGAAACATTTCAGAAATTAAAGTGCATGTGGCTCAAGGCTTTTAACACGGGATGCAGATACACACTGCAAAACTCACGTCTTCTCAAGGAGCGGTGGGTGGCCCACACCTTTAAATGAAAATAAGAAACTGCCAATGCTGATTTTGTTTTTTAATTTTCAGACACTTACAGAGGGAAAGAAAACTGGGCTTCTGAAATACCTGTGAGTAGTACTGGAAGAACAGAGTGTGAAGTCCACCTCCCACCTAAGAAGTTTCAGTTTCAAAAACCTGTCCCTGTGTTACTCCTCTCATCTCAGCTTCCTGTCACAGGAGCATGAATGAGGAGGATGAGTGATGATTCTTTCTTATTTTTATTTGTTATTGAAGTATATTTGACTTACAATGTTGTATTCGTTTCTGGCTTACAGCAAAGTGATTCAGATACATATGCATTCATATGCATATATGTGTGTGTGCATATATATAGGGCTTCCCAGGTGGTGCTAGTGGTAAAAGACCCCTGCCAGTGCAGAAGACATAAGAGACAGGGGTTCGATCCCTGGGTCAGGAAGATCCCCCGGAGAAGGAAATGACAACCCACTCTAGTATTCTTGCTTGAAGAATTCCATGGACAGAGGAACCTGGGAGGCTACAGTCCCTGGAGTACAAAGAGCTGGGCACAACTGAGCGACCAGGCACAGCACACACACACACGTATACGCATTCTTTTCCATATTCTTCTACGTTACGACTTATCACGAAACAATCTAGTGTCCTGTGCTACACAGTAGGTCCTTGTTGTTTATCTGCTCTGTATATAGCAGCGTGCATCTGCGAATCCTAATTTCCTACTTTGTTCCTCCCTCCTCCTTCTCTTTTGGTAATCATAGTTTTTCTTTTTTTAATTTTTCTTTTTTCCGTGTCTACGACTCTGTTTTGTATACTCACTCATTTGCACCCTGTTTCAGATGCCACATGTAAGTGATAGCCTATGGTATTTGCCTCTGTCTGTCTGACTGATCCCATCAGCATGACCATCTCTAGGTCCATCCACGTTGCTGCAAATGGCAGCAGCCAGATTCTTTATGACCGAGTAGTATTCCACCGGATATATGTGCCGCCTCTTCTTTCATCTGTTCTTAAGGTGCATAAACCTTGTTTTCTAGTTGATGTTGTTATTTATTCTCCGTACCTTCCTGAAAATGGGGGAACCGAGGCTCAGAGAATGATTTTCAGGAGATGTGGCCACAGGGCAAGGGAGCTGTGCCGGACAGTCCTAATTGCCTTGGAGTCTAACAACCAAAGGGAGAGGCAAGAGACCAGGAGCTCCAGCCAGGCTCCAGTGCCAGAACCTTCTCCCTTTATGTCCTGGTCCAGCACTGCACATAGTAGGTGCTCAGTAAACATGAATGGGATCAAAGCAAGTCTTTCTGAGATTTTTTTTTCTCCATCTCTCTTCTCTACTCCCTCTCCACTCTTCAGCAGCAGGAGGAGGGATGCCGAGTGGTACGGAAGCAGCCCAGCTCTCTTTCATCTCTTGAAAAGCCTGCCAGAAGTTGACGGGGCGGCTTGTGCAATCGGTACTTCAGCAAACTCTGGGTCTGCCGGCTGCTCTGCTCTGTTCTGTGTCCTGAGCCACTGGCTAAGGTATGCTGGCTTTCCACCCTGCAAGATGGGCCTTCCACCAACTCTTGGGACTAGAGTCTTCGGTGTGTGGACAGGGATGTCAGGAAACAAACATCTTAAGTGAAACAGTGTTCAAAGTGAAGACAACCTTGCTTTCTGGGGAGAGTCAAGGTGGAGGACACTACGTGGAAGGGTCCGAGCCTGTTCCACTCTGCCCCTGTCTCAGCAGGGACTCGTGAAACTGTGTGTGTGTGTGTGTGTGTGTGTGTGTGTCTGGCAGAGTGGGGGCGGAATTCCTGAAACCCTGTGCATTCTGGTGTTCCTGGAATCTTTCTTCTTTTTATATAAGCTGTGTTTGAGAATAAGCCTGCCACCATTATTCCAGGAATGCCCCAAGTGCTGCCTCAACCGTAAAGCCCCGTCCCTTCCACAGCCAGTGTTTGGCGACCTAGAATTTCCCCCAGGTCTCAGCTCCCTGGAACTACTCTCTGGGTCTACATTGTCTGCCTTGTCACTGGTCTGCTCATCCACAGCCCCCACATCCCGATCCTTGGCTGGACCTGGTCGGTGCCTCTTACTTTCCCTGGGACATCGCCTTTTAAATATCTTGCTGTCAACGCACATTTCTGGATCGTCACTTGTTTAATCAGAAGTCCTCGTTCCTCTCACACCACCCTGAGGCCAGTCCCACTGACAGGGCCACCACATTCCCCAAGGAAGACAGCCCCTCACCGCTGGAGTCCTTAACAGCTCCCCATCTTTTCACCTCTGTGTTCTGGGTCTAAGCTGTTTTGAGATCAGAGGTCTCTTTGGGACTCTATGACACCCACCTGAAACACACACAGGGGATTGTTGCTTAGTCGCTAAATTATGTCCCACTCTTTGGCCGACATGCCGGGCTCCTCTGTTCATGGGATCACACAGGTGATAGGAATCCTCTGCGCTTCATCCATGGACCCCCTCATGCAAGGCTTCTTAGTACGGTTCTTGCACAAATGTCTCAACCCCAGGTGGGTTTGCTTGTTTAAGGAATATTCTCAGACCACCCCCCCCCTCCAGGCCTACTGAAACAATGGGCACTCAGGAAGGGCAGACGAGCTCCCCAAAGCACAGATCACAGGGATGCTGCCAGGGGCTGACTTGCAAGGTCATGTTCTGATGAAGGAAGCAATTTCATGTTTTGCTGGTTTTCCAAGAAGGAAATTAACAGGATGAGGGAGTGTGTATGTGTGTGTGTGGGAGGGGCAAAATTAGCATGACCCAAGATTTGAGGAGGAAATGGGTGCTATCAAAATATTCCTGGGCTCTGTCCCAAAATGTCTGAGCCCCAGGAAGAGAAAACGCAGGTCAGACACCCCATCCGGGGGTGCGCTCCTCAACAGGTCATTTGTCCTAGCCCTCTTAAGCTTGCCCAGTGAAAATCAACGGCGTCACTTTTATCTGAAAGGCCAACATCCTTGAAACCAGAAGTCACTGAAAGTAAGTCTTGTAAACATTAAGGATTCAAGGTCAGCAGTCCCCAAGGGAAGCACACCCAGGGGGACATGTGGGGCGTTGGACAGGAGCAGAGTCCTCGCCAGGTGGGACTTTCCAGGCTCGTCTCTGAGGGAAGCTGACAGATAACCAGGCCGTGCGCCGCGGGCGAGGTGCCCAGAGCCGCGAATTGCTGCATCACCCTTTGCTCCCGCGATTCGCCTGCAGGCTGCTGGGCTGGGCGTCAGAGGAACTGGTGGTTAGCTTGTGGTCACCCAGCAGTTTTATGAAGGCCCTTGAGGTGCTTCAAGTACCAGGTGGCCCCAGCGTGGTTTAACTGTCTGGGGGCCCGAGCTCTCTCAGTGGCCGGTTAAGTAGCACAGACAGTCTTGCTGTGAGAACTGTTCAGTTGACTGTGACAATTACATAATGCCCCCGAGGAGCCAGTTTCACCTTAGCTGAAGAGGAATATATTATAAATTCATATATTAGGAATTAATGCATTAGTCAGCACCCCTGCCGCATCTCACTGTCAATAAAGCACTCGGGGTGAGGGGAGGCATGGTCTCATTGGGGGAGTTATTGGTGCCTCATTGGTCCCATTTCTCAGATGTGGGTAGTGAAGGTCATCAAGGTCAAGACCCGTCCTATGTATTGAGCAGAAAACTGGCTAAGAGACTATCCCAGCTGAAATCACATTATTTGTCAATGACCCCTCAAGGCTGAGAGTGTTCCCACTTTGCAGACAATGACATTCTCAGCCTCCAGTCCAGTCCTCTTCCCTAGCCAGCGCCTCCTTCTCCCTGGAACATCTCTGAGCTGCAGTGGCTTACAGCTCCTCAGCAGGTAGGAACAAGATGGCTATATTTTCTCTTGGTCTTATTCCCAGATGCTCTGACAGAGAGCAATTTTTAGAACAAATGCAGAATACAAAATAACTCATACCTCTTCAAGAGCACTCAGGAAGCTTGGGGGTGACATTTTAACTGCCTTGTCTCTCATCTAGGCCCTTGCTTTCCTTCCCTTAAGCATCCGTCATCGTGAGTGCCGAGGATATGGCCGGGTGTGGACCAGGAGCCCTGGGAATGCAGGGGAGTTGGAAGCCACGCACAAGCACACAGACCCCTGTGCACACACACGCACACCTTCCACCCCGGGAACAAGGGTATACCAGAAAGACAGCCCACCGGCCCACTGAGCATCCATTATGCACTCCTCATGTTGTGGGAGCTGCTTCACTTTTGTGCGCGGAACTTCATGCATCCTTACTGTGGTAACTCCTTCTACATTCCTCTGTCATAAAACCAACCATCTTGGTGCATGTAGATTTGTTTATAATTCTGTTTTCCTCACCAGGCTATGCACAAGCTTTAGATGGAAGAGCCCTCTCTTAATCATGACATTTTTGCTCACTGAGTCACCCAGTCAATGTTTATTGAGTGTCTAGTATAGACCAGGTTGACGCCAAGCACAGGTGAAGAGCAGGCTTGGGGACAGGCTTTTGCACCAGTAAATAAATGAATGAGAAAGTGAGTGGTTTGGTGGCTGCTGTGTGCCAAGGGGAGGGGGTGACCCAGGGGGCTCAGTGCGTGTGGGGTTAGGAGGGGTCTGGCTCCTCACCAGGAGCTCAGGGACCATCAGCTGGCCTGTCCCCTTCTGTCACATCAGGACTCACAGCTGTAAATTGATGGGGATAAGAGTCCCTACCCTATGGAGGTCTCTTCAACATTAAGTAAGCCTGGGGCCTAGAAAGTTTCCACTCAAATCTAGCAGTTGCTCCGAGTGTAAGTAGATACAGAACAGACTAAGCCGGCATTCGGGAACACAGGCATATGCATAAACATTTTGGTAATTAAACCCAAAAGCAAAAAAAAAAAAAAAAGAGAGAGAGTGATGTAACCAGATCTGGCCTTTCATGATTACCACTGTCTCCCATCTTCTGGATGAAGTCCTTGTGAATTCTGCAAGAGGCTCCTGGTCCATGATGAGAAGTCAGGTTTCTGAAATCATCTGGGTGTCCCTGGGCTCCCTGCCCCCGCCTGCAGCACCCCCCTTGGGGACAGGGCCTTCCCTCCTTTAGGGCTGGTAGCCGGAGCCATCTAGTTGCCGGTCCCCTGAGCTGGGAGGGTAATCCAGCCTGCCAATTATTGGAAATTAAAGCCAAGTAATTTGAGCCCATCTGCTGGTCGCCTGACCACAAACCACCTCTTAGCTAACCCTGAGCAGGATCTTGTTACTCCCTCAGCGCCTGCCCGGCTTCATTACCACGGCCCTGGGAAGGAAGGAAACCTAGAGGTTACTGGGGTCTTCAGTCAGAGCTTTGTCATTAGTGCGGTTATGACCCAAGTCCTCTCTCCCTGGAGACTTCAGGATGCAGGCGCTGGGAGACTGACTTGGTAACAGGACGACCGGCTCCCAGGTTTCACCAGATGGAACAGGGGCCTCATCAGATGGGCCAGCAATTTGGGGTGGGGGGTTGTGTCCCTTGCCGGGGTAGGCGGATTCCAGGAGGCCAGTCCACAGTCCTGCTGGGAACTCAGTGTCTCTGGCTTCAGTGCCCTGCAGACGGCTCTTATGGGCAACTATGCTGACCATGCAAAGCTTAGACAATAACATCAGGCAGACTTGAGACTGAAAAATAAATCTGCTCCTTGCTAGATCCTAGGGAAGTTCCTTAAACCCTAAAGCCTCAAGTTCCCTGACAATACAATGAAGATAAAAATCTCCATTACAGTCAGCCCTCACCATTATTAGCTTGAACTCCCATTCTAGAGGCTTCTCTGGTGGCTAAGTGGTAAAGAATTCGCCTGCCAATGTAGGAGACGTAGATTTAGCTCCTGGTTCATGAATATCTTCTGCAGGAGGAAATGGCAACCCACTCCAGTATTCTTGCCTAGGAAATCCCATGTACAGAGGAGCCTGATGGGCTACAGTCCATGGGGTCACAAAGAGTTGGACGTGACTTAGCACTTAGCAGCTAAACAACAGCAACAAACAAAGATTTCTGGAACCAGAGTGGGATTAGAAGCCCCCAGTGAGGCTGAGCAGACCCAGGCTGTATCATAGAAGCCGAGAGAGGGGGTTCCAGCCATCTGACGGGCACATCAGATGCGCCTCGGCGGCTGCTGAAACCCCACTCCCGAGATCTTCCTAAATCCCACATCCACTCTTTGCGGGAAAGAACGTCTGCTGCTGAGATGCAGATGAGTCCATGCCAGGTACCAGTCCTGAGGGAGAGAACACACACCCGAGTCTGGAAAAGTAACTAAAAATGATCTGGACAAAGTAGCTGCTTCCATTTTATTCCACCAGTGTTGGAGGGTCAGATAGGTCCTCAGTCGGTGGTCCCATTCTTAGAAACAGAGTTTTCCTGGGGAAATCTTCAATTCCAAGTAAATATGAAAACTCCTCTCCCCAGTGTAATGATCCTTTCAACCACATCCTGCATTTTTTTTTCTCTAAAAAAAGTGAGCATTTTGTGCTGAAAACTGATAAAATCCATTTGCCTTCAGAGGGGAGAACGAATAAAGTTTTTTTTTTTTAATTATGAAAGTATGATAACACATTTACAGAAGACTTGGACAATACAGAACAAAGTTACATATAGTTCCACTATATATTACAATTAATTTTTTAAGTAGATAACAAATTTCTATTTAGAGTTTTAATATCAAACTTTCAAAAATTAATAGATGAATAGAAAAGTAGAAGGATATAGTAGATCTGAAAAGCACTATGCACCAATTCAACATAATTAAGATTTATACAATTTTCACTCTGCAGCAGGGTACAAAGTCTATTCAAATTCCCATAGACTATAAACCTGGAGACACTGGAACATATCTGGGGACGTAAAGCAAGGTGCAAAAGCTTCACGGTCTAAAGGTATTGAAATCATACAGAACTAAGGGAGCCTTCAAATCGAAATTAAGTTGATATATCGGGAGCTGCTGTCTCGGTGACGTGACATCAGGAGAATCATCAGACATGGCTCTGACTGCCAGCATCTTACCAAAGCTTCGTTTCTGGTGCAGAGGGCTTTTGATCAAAGAGGTGGTGCATCTTTCAGACTGCATTTAAATTCTAATAGCCTATCATCAGTGCAGAGTAAGGGCAGAACTGTCATATGGTCTTTTCAATTTACTGATATGTCTGTTAGTGGTTTTAGTAATTATTGGGAGGAAGCATTGAAGGTGGCCATGAACTCTAAATCAGGCATGCCGCTGGCTCCCCTGATGTCCACCATATCCACTGGGTGATGCCCAGTCCTCTTCTTGGTTGGCATTTTCAGTGCCACCCACTACCACCACACCACGGTGGCTGTGCCCCAATGTTGGCTACGTGTCTGATCACATCTGCTAGGAGATGAAACCTCAGGTGTCTCCAAATCCTTTTGAGCATTTTTATGGCAGACTTTCAGCCTTTGCCCTTGAATCCCTTTCTCAGTCTCCGGCATCTGATATTCAGCTCCCTCTTAGACACGTCAGAACCATGATCATTCTCTCCTTGCATTCTTCCACGGATGGGGAGCTCACCACATCACAGAGATCCACCCTGTAAGCTTAGGTGCTACACAAGTCATCATTTGCCCATCTTTCCAGCCTCCCTTCACACCACCTCCATAAACACCTGGATCTCTCACCTGCTGACTTTATCCTCAGCAAGGCTGAAGTTCATCCAGCCTCAGTGAGGGTGAATGAGGGGCTCCCCTGGCTGGGGAAAGCTCTGGCCACGGCCGTTCATTCCTGCCGTTTGGTCTCAGCTCAGGTGGCACGTCTTAAGGGACACCTTCTCTGACCACTCCATCTACGATGACCCCCCACTCCCCATCACCTCCACTCACTCCCCATTCTGTTACTACATCTTATTCCTTCCTCTTATGGCACTGATCATGTGCCAACTGATCTGACTAACATACTTACGTGTTTACATGTGTGCAACCACCTACAGCTTATGGTAGTGTTTATCTGTGCACTGTTATGTTCTGTTTATGTACACATGTGCCTGTGTACCATTGCCCACTGGGTATGAGTATGCACCACTCATGCATGAATTTACCTGTATGGTCACGTTAGTATTTCTTACCCACTTACCTGTATGTGAACATATACTAACTTTGCATGTGTTGACGTGTGTGCCATTATGCACTATTTGCATACTGTATAGTCCAGGGAGATGTATTCAGTATCTTGTAATAATCTATAATAAAAAAGAATCTGAAACAAGAATATATATATGTACACATGGGGCTTCCCTGGCAGCTCAGAGGTAAAGAATCCACCTGCCAAGGCAAGAGACACAGCTTTGATCCGTGGGTCAGTAAGATTCCCTGGAGAAGGAAATGGAAACCCACACTGGTATTCTTGCCTAGGAAATGCCATGGACAGGGGATTTCCATACCGGCAGGAGCCTGGTGGGCTATAACCCATGGGGATGCAAAATGTCAGACGTAACTTAGTGACTAAATGGCAACAATGTGTGTATATACACAAATGAATGTGTATGCTGTACACCTGAAACTAACACGACTTTGTAAATCAACTGTATTCCAATTGAAAATATAAAAACAAAAAAATAAAACACGGTGTTCGGATCTTAAGTTTTCTGAGGTTACTTGAAGAGAGGATACCCCAAATATTCAGTCATTTGAAAAGACACAATAGAAGCGAAAGGGACCTGGCAAGCACATGGTTCAACCGCACGACTTTGCAAATGAGAAAAGCATGGTCCAGCGAGAAGTTGATAACGTGCAGATGAACAAGGCCAAGGCCATGGGCAGGTGACTGGTGGGTGGGAGTCAAGCTTAATGTCTGACCTACAGCAAAGAGGGGTTGACCTTAAGTCTGGGGGCCCAAAGAGGCCAGGGCAGAAATTGAGGGCAATCGCCTCTCCTGCTATAGGACTGTGGGATCCGGAGTCAAGTTCAGTTCAAGCGCACTGAGCTTTAAAGCTGCAGAAGCATGCTTTAGATGCCAGCCGTCACTGACTGCCTAGGTTTGGTAGAGGGAGCTGAAGTGCAAAGTCAGGATCAGAGGTCAGGGTTCGTGGGTGAATGAGATGCTGGCATTTAGGGATGAATAGCAGAGACAGAGGCTGCGGCCAGCGCTGGCCAACACCGGCAGAGTCTGGGACAGAGCCGTTAGAGGCAGATAAAACTGCGAATCAGTTTGCTGAGTCTTAACCACCAAAGAGACCTTGGCTGACCTTTTAGAGGCCCCTGGAGACCAGTAGTGAGAGGTCAGAAACTCAGATGCATTAAATCAATAGAGTGTGATTCAGGAGGTTGGGAGTAGGGGGAGGTGAGTGTGGAGTGGCTAGTGGATCTTGGAGTTAGACAGGATACTTGAAGGATGAAGAGGTGTAGACTAGCCCATGAGTAGGGAGGGAGACCACCCAGTGGGGCGGTGGGGGGCATTACAGAAGCAGAGATGCAAAAATAGGATGGAAGGCAAGGTCCTGGTGGGCATGTGGAGTGGAGCCTGGCAGGGGGTGTAGGAATCTTCCTCCCTTACCTTTCTGCCTCGGCCATTCAGATGCACAGAGCTAACTTACAAATTCTCCTCTTTCCATTTTGATCACAGCTTGAAACTTCAGCCAAGAATTGAAGGGGAAAATTAGAAGAGAATGCCATTCATTCTTTCGGACATGGAGATAAAGGTTATTGGATATTTTCGTCTTTCCAAGACAAGATGCAAAAGAATGAGATCGTAGGTCAGCTTCCATGCTCCCTCCCCCACAACATCCTGCTCCCAATTATCTCAGCCCACCTGGGACTGGACAGGACATGTTCTCAATGTTTGTGTCCTTGGCTCTGGATCCACACATCCACAACTGGACCTGTCCCATCAGGTGAGGGCATCTGTGAGCATCAGTTCTTCTGGACATTCTATGGACCCACCTGGGCAGGCCTGACATTTCATCAAAGCCAATTGGACCTCAGTTTCTAGATCTGTAAAATGGGTGTAATCCCTTCCCTTCTAAGATGGTTGTAAATGTTATATGAGTTGTATGAAGTGCTCCATGACAGTGAGAATCAGTCCCCCATCTTTTTTCCCCACTTGCCTCTTCATCACTATTAGTGAAACATTAGCTCTGGGAAAAACAACAGAGGAAAAGCATTTGTAAAAATAACTCCTGCCATCCTCAATGCCAGACCCGGGGATGCAGCATTAGCCACTTAACTCATCTTGATCCTGAGAAGCAAGTGTCATTCTCTCTGGAGATGAGAAAACTAATGCTCTAGAATATTCTTAGCCTTGCCCTATGTCTGTCCCTCTGTGCACACAGAACTGGAGCCACATCTGCCTGTTTGTGTCCCCCCTGCTCCAGGCTGCTCCATGCTGGATGTTTGATACAGCATTCTCCTTGTGCTCTCAGGAGTGGAGTCTGTACCTGGGAAGGGGAGACCCTGGCCCTTCGTTAGAGGCAGGACCTGTCGCTGTTGCCATCAGCTTCCACAATGGAGATCCTCAGGCCCATGGGCCCACTCCAGTGTTCTTGCCTGGAGTATCCGAGGGACGAGAGAGCCTGACGGGCTGCCGTCTCTGGGGTCGCACAGAATCGGACACGACTGAGGTGACTTAGCAGCCGCAGCAGCCGCAGCAGGCGCATGGACAAGATGAGAAAGCCAAGGGCAGTGAGCTCTACTAGCTTGGCCAATGCCATTTAGCTGGGACACAGCAGAGCCAGAAATCGGTTTCAAGCCAAGCTCTGTATCTCCTCCCACATCCCTTGCCCAGCTGGGATCTTTGATACAGCTGGGCGGCAGTAACAAAAGGCAGGGAAAACAACCAGCAACAAAATGCCATGTACATCCAGGGAGAGAGAAGAGACCCTGTGCTTGGGAGAGCCTTCAAGAGAAGGCAGGGATAGGGCTGGACCTTGAGGGATGGGCCATTCTTGGAGGGGAGACCCAAACCAACAGAGTAATTCATTGCTGTCTATTTGAAACGCAAGACAGGGACACATCTAAACAGAACGTGTTTTAAGATTCATCATTCAGATTCCTGAGCGCATAGAACCGGAGATAAGCCAGCGCTCCGCCAGCTCGCCTAGTCCCACAGCCTGGCTGCTGTTCAGTCGCTAAGTCATGTATGATTCCTTTGCGACCCCGTGGACTGTAGCTCACCAGGTTCCTCTGTCCTTGGGATTTCCCAGGCACGAATACTGGAGAGGGTTGCCATTTCCTTCTCCAGGGATCTTCCTTTCTCAGGGATCAAACCTGCGTCTCCTGCACTGGCAGGCAGATTCCTGACCACTGAGCCACCTGGGAAGTTCATACCTTAGCAGATTTTGAATAGGGCTAAAATCGACTGGATCAGAGAAAAAGAGAGAAAGAGGTGAAATAAATGAAGAAAATGAGAGGAGAAAGAGAGAGAAGCGGGGAGAGAGAGATGAGGACGAGGAGGAAGGAGAGGGGGAGCAGCAGGAAGGGCAGAAGGAGGAAGAGGAGAAGAAGAACCTCTCATCCCCACTCCACCGCGCCGGCTGGACTCCACTCAGCGGGAGCAAAGGGTCTGAGGTCAGAGGGCAACGAGGCAGTCAGTCCGCTCTGGCAGCAGGCTGAGACATTCTTCTACGGCCACTTCCTCCTCTGGCCACGCACGTCTGAGGATGTGTATGTGTGTGTCTGTGTGGGGGGCGAGGGGAATGATTCACAGGTCATCTCCTAACCCACCTGGTGCCTTAGCCGGTGTGCCTGCTCTAGCAAGGAGCCTGAGGATGTCTGCTGATGGGACCAGTGGCCAGACCTCCTCTTCCTCTTCTCTATGCGCTTGGAGGAATCAAACTGGACTGCAAAAGCACCCTTCCTTGACTCTGCCATCAAGAAGGATGTTGGGTTCCCCTTTCCCTCTCTGGACACCTCCAGGACTTCCAGCACTTGGGAGCTGCCCACTGGATAGGTCACTAAGACCACTTCAGATCAGATCTTGCGAAAGCTTAAAATTCACTTTAGCCAGAAACAGGGCAGGATGCACCCCTCTCTATCTGAGCCCCATCTCATACCACAAGGATTTTCTCAAATACTCCAAGTTCAATAAAATTCCCTACTGCATTAAGCCAAGTCCCTGTGCCCTGATTTTAAAAGTCATGTGCATTTTGATCGAAATATAATCCACATGTTCCTGATTTATTTACAATTAAGTCATCAAAATATTATTTTAAGGGTTGTTTGATGTCTAGGAAACCTTTTGAGATTGTTTCAATAGGATTTTAAAAGTCCTTTTCCTTAAAAACCAGAGACTTTGCTTTGCTGAGTGTAAATAAACCCACTGGAGAGGAGTGACTTTCGTCTAGAAATGTCAAGGCATTTGACAGAGGTTTGGAAGCAGCTGAAATCCTTGCTGCACTCAATAAGAACCGCAATCAGACCCACAGAATTTTCCTTTGTAATGTTCCCTGTAGCCCTTAGTCAGGTATTCAAAGGCTACCATTCATGCTAAATGTTTCATCAAAATCAAGGGTTGTTTTCCACGGGGAAGGGCAGGGGCTGACATTTCCTGAATGCCCTGGGCCCTGTGTTTGGCACTTCAAACATAGGCTCCCCATCACTGCTACTGACACCCTGATGCCATGAGCATTCGCGATTCTGTTTCACAAAAAGGAAGCAGGATCTCCAGGAGGTGAAGGACCCTGTCCATCTGATCCCATGTCATCCGTTTCCATGCAATCGAAAGTCAGGTCGTGCAGACACCAGAGTGCTTCATCACTCACTTTACCTTGACAGCACCTCTCTGTGGGTGTGGTCAAAAAGCAGGGGTGTGCATGCAGTGCTGGCAGTGGCCATGAGTCTTGCATTTGTGTGGAGCTCTGAAAATGTCCGGATGTCTTAAAACAGTCAGCCTGGAGGTTCCAGGGGAGAGACGTGCACGAACACACTGCAGAATGCTAACCCAGTGGTGCTGCTTATCTGAAGGCTGATTACCTTCATTCTTGTTTTCGCTGGTGGCTCAGATGGTAAAGAATCTGCCTGCAATGCAGGAGGCCTGGGTTCGATCCCTAGGTTGGGAAGATCCCCTGGAGGAGGGCATGGAAACTCACTCCAGTATTCTTGCCTGTAGAATCCCATCGACAGAGGAGCCTGGTGGGCCACAGTCCACAGGGTTGCAAAAAGGGTCTTACAAGACTGAGTGACTAACACACTAGCACCTTCATTCTCAATTATTTTATTGATTATCATTGTGACTAGCAGTTATTTCAGTGGATTCTCCCAACATTTTGTGAAGAAGTTAAAGTGAAGATTATTAACCGTGGTTTGCAGATTGGGAAACTAATGGATTAAAAGCAAAGAGGCCAGTAACTGTTCTGATCATTAGCAGGAGGTCAGAAAAGAGATGTGATCAGACTCGCAGGGGTGTACCTTCAGTGTGGGCACCTGGCAGCAGATTCTGTATCTGTGCTAATTTAGCACCCACTAGTCATTAGTGGTGGAGAAGGAAATGGCGACCCACTCCAGTGTTCTTGCCTGGAGAATCCCAGGGACAGGGGAGCCTCATGGGCTGCCATCTATGGGGTCGCACAGAGTTGGGCACGACTGAAGCGACTTAGCAGCAGCAGCAGCAGCAGTCAAACGTGGTTATCTCCTTGTTAATTAATTAAAGTTAGAAATTGCATTTCACAGTCACACTGATGGCATTTCAAGTGCTCTGTATCCACATGTGATGGGTGGCGACTCTATTGGGTATCAAAGATGTGGAAGATGTCCACGATGGCAGAAAGTTCTATTGGGCAGCCCAACTAGGGCCACTGGTCCCAGGCATTTTAGGACAGACTCCTGGTTGCCAAGAGGGAGTGAGGTGGGAGAGGGATGGAGTGAGTGAGAGTTTGGGGTTAACTATCATATACAGAATAGATAAACAGCAAGTCCTACTGTATAGGACAGGGAACTATATTCAGTATCCTGTGGTCAACCATAATGGAAAAGAATATGAAAAAAGAATATGATTAAGAGTGCACATGGAAAGAACACAAGGCTTCCCAGGCGGCACCGTGGTAGAGAATCTGCCTGCCAGTGCAGGAAAGGCAAGAGACTCAGGTTCCATCCTTGGACAGGGAGGGTCCCTTGGGGAAGGAAATGGGAACCCACCCAAGTATTCCTGCTTGGAGAATCTCAGGTACAGAGGAGCCCGGTGGGCTACAGTCCATGGGGTCGCAAAGGTTCAGACATGTCTGAGCATGCAGGCTCTGACTGATACATATACGTATATAATTGATCCCTGGGTCAGGAATATCCCCTGGAAGAGAGCACTGGCAATCGACTCGTGTTCTTGCCTGGAGAATCCCATGGACAGAAGAGCCTGGCAGGCTACAGTTCATGAGGTCTCAAAGGTTCGGACCTGACTGAAGCGACTTTGTCTGTGTGTGTGTGTGTGTGTGTGTGTGTGTGTGTGTGTTGAAAGCTTAAAATTCACTTTAGCCAGAAACAGGGCAGGATGCACCCCTCTCTATCTGAGCCCCATCTCATACCACAAGGATTTTCTCAAATACTCCAAGTTCAATAAAATTCCCTACTGCATTAAGCCAAGTCCCTGTGCCCTGATTTTAAAAGTCATGTGCATTTTGATCGAAATATAATCCACATGTTCCTGATTTATTTACAATTAAGTCATCAAAATATTATTTTAAGGGTTGTTTGATGTCTAGGAAACCTTTTGAGATTGTTTCAATAGGATTTTAAAAGTCCTTTTCCTTAAAAACCAGAGACTTTGCTTTGCTGAGTGTAAATAAACCCACTGGAGAGGAGTGACTTTCGTCTAGAAATGTCAAGGCATTTGACAGAGGTTTGGAAGCAGCTGAAATCCTTGCTGCACTCAATAAGAACCGCAATCAGACCCACAGAATTTTCCTTTGTAATGTTCCCTGTAGCCCTTAGTCAGGTATTCAAAGGCTACCATTCATGCTAAATGTTTCATCAAAATCAAGGGTTGTTTTCCACGGGGAAGGGCAGGGGCTGACATTTCCTGAATGCCCTGGGCCCTGTGTTTGGCACTTCAAACATAGGCTCCCCATCACTGCTACTGACACCCTGATGCCATGAGCATTCGCGATTCTGTTTCACAAAAAGGAAGCAGGATCTCCAGGAGGTGAAGGACCCTGTCCATCTGATCCCATGTCATCCGTTTTCATGCAATCGAAAGTCAGGTCGTGCAGACACCAGAGTGCTTCATCACTCACTTTACCTTGACAGCACCTCTCTGTGGGTGTGGTCAAAAAGCAGGGGTGTGCATGCAGTGCTGGCAGTGGCCATGAGTCTTGCATTTGTGTGGAGCTCTGAAAATGTCCGGATGTCTTAAAACAGTCAGCCTGGAGGTTCCAGGGGAGAGACGTGCACGAACACACTGCAGAATGCTAACCCAGTGGTGCTGCTTATCTGAAGGCTGATTACCTTCATTCTTGTTTTCGCTGGTGGCTCAGATGGTAAAGAATCTGCCTGCAATGCAGGAGGCCTGGGTTTGATCCCTAGGTTGGGAAGATCCCCTGGAGGAGGGCATGGAAACTCACTCCAGTATTCTTGCCTGTAGAATCCCATCGACAGAGGAGCCTGGTGGGCCACAGTCCACAGGGTTGCAAAAAGGGTCTTACAAGACTGAGTGACTAACACACTAGCACCTTCATTCTCAATTATTTTATTGATTATCATTGTGACTAGCAGTTATTTCAGTGGATTCTCCCAACATTTTGTGAAGAAGTTAAAGTGAAGATTATTAACCGTGGTTTGCAGATTGGGAAACTAATGGATTAAAAGCAAAGAGGCCAGTAACTGTTCTGATCATTAGCAGGAGGTCAGAAAAGAGATGTGATCAGACTCGCAGGGGTGTACCTTCCGTGTGGGCACCTGGCAGCAGATTCTGTATCTGTGCTAATTTAGCACCCACTAGTCATTAGTGGTGGAGAAGGAAATGGAGACCCACTCCAGTGTTCTTGCCTGGAGAATCCCAGGGACAGGGGAGCCTCATGGGCTGCCATCTATGGGGTCGCACAGAGTTGGGCACGACTGAAGCGACTTAGCAGCAGCAGCAGCAGCAGTCAAACGTGGTTATCTCCTTGTTAATTAATTAAAGTTAGAAATTGCATTTCACAGTCACACTGATGGCATTTCAAGTGCTCTGTATCCACATGTGATGGGTGGCGACTCTATTGGGTATCAAAGATGTGGAAGATGTCCACGATGGCAGAAAGTTCTATTGGGCAGCCCAACTAGGGCCACTGGTCCCAGGCATTTTAGGACAGACTCCTGGTTGCCAAGAGGGAGTGAGGTGGGAGAGGGATGGAGTGAGTGAGAGTTTGGGGTTAACTATCATATACAGAATAGATAAACAGCAAGTCCTACTGTATAGGACAGGGAACTATATTCAGTATCCTGTGGTCAACCATAATGGAAAAGAATATGAAAAAAGAATATGATTAAGAGTGCACATGGAAAGAACACAAGGCTTCCCAGGCGGCACCGTGGTAGAGAATCTGCCTGCCAGTGCAGGAAAGGCAAGAGACTCAGGTTCCATCCTTGGACAGGGAGGGTCCCTTGGGGAAGGAAATGGGAACCCACCCAAGTATTCCTGCTTGGAGAATCTCAGGTACAGAGGAGCCCGGTGGGCTACAGTCCATGGGGTCGCAAAGGTTCAGACATGTCTGAGCATGCAGGCTCTGACTGATACATATACGTATATAATTGATCCCTGGGTCAGGAATATCCCCTGGAAGAGAGCACTGGCAATCGACTCGTGTTCTTGCCTGGAGAATCCCATGGACAGAAGAGCCTGGCAGGCTACAGTTCATGAGGTCTCAAAGGTTCGGACCTGACTGAAGCGACTTTGTCTGTGTGTGTGTGTGTGTGTGTGTGTGTGTGTGTGTGTATGTGTGTATGTGTGTGTGTGCATGTGATATATACACATATATAAGCATACATATATGTATTGTTGTTGTTAAGTCACTTCAGTTGTGTCCGACTCTGTGTGACTCCATAGATGGCTGCCCATCAGGCTCCCCTGTCCCTGGGATCCTCCAGGCAAGAACACTGGAGTGGGTTGCCATTTCCTTCTCCAATGCATGAAACTGAAAAGTGAAAGTGAAGTCACTCAGTCGTGTCCGACTTAGTGACCCCATGGACTGCAGCCTACCAGGCTCCTCGGTCCATGGGATTTTCCAGGCAAGAGTACTGGAGTGGGTTGCCACTGCCTTCTCTGACATATACGCATATGTATATATAAATATACATACACACACAGCCTGGTGGGCTACAGTCCATGGCATCACAAAGAGTCAGACAAGACTGAGCAACTAAGTACACACAGAATCACTTTGTTCTACTGCAGAAACTTGCAACGTGTAACTCAGGTATACTTCAATAAAATAAACTTTAGACTAAACACATATGCATAAATGAGACCGTCCCCCTTTTCCTTGACGTCCTTCCGAGCTGGAACTGCCTTCCTGACTATCATCAGGGGGTCCTGTGGTCTCCCCTCCCGCCCCTCCTAATCCGCAGCACCCCGGGCGCTACCCAGTATCTAAACTGGGGCAAGAACACGAGTCTGGGCTGTGTGCCCCAGCAGCTGAAAGGCTTCGAGGGGAGCGCTGCGGTCCCTTGCTCTGCCTGACCGGGTTTAAGCTCTTCTTCGGCGACATGGGAGGAGGGGCTCCGGAGGACGGAGGAGGGCCTGGGGGAGGAGGAGGGGAGGAAGCCGAGGCTTCTGGAAGGTGAGACACAGCAGGGAGATGAGGCGTCTGCCGCGCAGGCAGACATCTGTGCCCAGACAGATAGAGTTCCACCGATACGATCTCTGTCAGTATCCTTGTGAGAGATAAACAACTTGCCAGAGCCGCGCGCCGGAGGAAGTGCCCCGCTGAGAAAGGGGTGCTGGGGCCAGACTGTCAGCCCTGCGGTCAGAGCCCGGGGCGAGGAAGGCGGGGGCGGGCGAGGAGCAGCGGGCTCCCTGCAGGTGACGGCCACGGGCCCGACGCAGATGTCAAGAGAGAGAAAGGTGTGAGCGTTGGCACAGAGAAGGGAGAGGTTCTGTGAGAAAGAAAGAAAAAAAAAAAACAACCCGAAAACGCCAAAGGAGAGAAGGTGGCGGGCGGTGTGACTATTTAACGCTGTCTCTCCTGAATCGAAACAGGGTGTGTTCTGAGAGTGAGGTTTTGGGATTTACATCCAGAACTGGCTTCTTATCCGTCCTGCAGGGCTGAGTAGCTTCTCTAAACTCAGCTCTACGGTCCATAACATGAGACATCTATATTAGAGATGCATCGCAGGAGTGTAGCCAAGCTTTTTTTAAAAAAAAAAAACAACCCGAAAACGCCAAAGGAGAGAAGGTGGCGGGCGGTGTGACTATTTAACGCTGTCTCTCCTGAATCGAAACAGGGTGTGTTCTGAGAGTGAGGTTTTGGGATTTACATCCAGAACTGGCTTCTTATCCGTCCTGCAGGGCTGAGTAGCTTCTCTAAACTCAGCTCTACGGTCCATAACATGAGACATCTATATTAGAGATGCATCGCAGGAGTGTAGCCAAGCTTTTTTTCTTGATGCAGAAGCAATGAGTTCTTTTTCCGTGGATCAGCTGAAGGTGGAGGGTGGAGATGGATCATGATTGGATGGATGGATAAGTGAATGGATGAGATGGTTGGTTGATGAATGAATGGATGGATGGGTGGATAGATTTATGGGCTGATGGATAGACGAGTGGATGCATGGATGAATGATGGAAATTTGGCTGAAGAGTTAGGTATGTCTTATCTTAAAGTACTTCTTTAGGACATGCCTTTCTCTTCTGGGAGACTGAGAGCTTTCCCAGGAAAGAGGCAGGGACTGTTTCAGTTTTAAAATTTGGAGCAGCGGGAATAAAACAGATCCATGTACAGCTACTCAGTAAAACTGGAAAGGAGAAGAGGGGGCAGTGGGGAGACCAGATAAGAGAGAGGAAAAGCGATGGAAACAGAGAATTTAAACTTGAGTTATTTGATAAGGTACCTTCATTAGTATTTTATCCACTTGAAACAACTTTAAAAGATGATGCTATCTGGAGATTTGAGTTTGGCTTTAGGGTAGTGTTGCAAATAAAAACACAGGGCACCTAGTTAAATTAGAATTTCAGGAAACCAAAAGATATTTTTCCTTAGTTTGTTTTGTATAATATTTGAGAGACACTTATACTTAAAACATGTTGCTTATCTGAAATTCAAATGCATTCTGGGTGACATATTTTGTATGGGAATCTTAGCTTAGGGAAAGGGAAAAAAAAATAAGAGGCCTTGGGGCTTGTTATTAATCTATACATATTGGAGCCCATTTTACCAAAAAGATACCCAGTGGGATTCAGGGCAAAAACTTGGTGAATAATAAAGACACACCTTTTTCCCAGTGTTCACTGCACAGACATCACCCAAGGACAGCCCACTTAGTCAAATAGGTGTAACATCACCCTAAACGTAGCCAATGGGTCCTAACATCAGTGACTTGAAACTTCTCAAGGGATCTGGGACTTGCTGTAAGAATGGGGCTGTTGGAGTGAGTGGGCCTTTTCAGAATGAATGGAAAGTTTAGCATGCAAGAGGATGGCCAGAATGAACCGTGGACTAACCATTAAGGGGCCAATCAAGTCTCAGTCATCCCAGTCTTCACTATTAGAGGTGTCTCCCCCATCTAGAGGCAAAAGGGACTCAACAGACTTATGGAAACAGCGGAGAGTTCTAGAACATTTGTTTTGATTTAGTTATAGCATTTCTTTACAATCGATGCTTTCTCAAGTCAACCTGGTACTCGGCAGTATTATTTCTCCTTCTCTTACCTTTTTTACTTTAAAACTGCATTTCTCTATCACATTCCCTCTCTGATACAAACAGTTATTTCTAAGTTGGTCTTTCTGTTCTGTTACTACCACTAACTACCTCTCTAACAGCACGGGGTCCTAATTTTTCAGGACAATCCAGCCAATATAAGTACACCATTTATTTCTCCCCTCTATTCTGTGATATTTTCTCCAAGGTCCTGTTTGTGAAGAGAGGTTAATCAGAGAATTCCCTCAATATAAGGAATAGTTAAAGGTAAACTTTCTTTTAAACTATTAGGAATAGCAGAAGCATTGTTTACGTTACAGCAATGGATAACAATGTATAATATAAGTGTGTGGAGATAGTCACATCGCTTACTAACCCCCTTATGATATACTACTTTTTCTGGCAGTATTTGATCCCATATAGCCCTTTTGTCAAGACACTTCTCCTTCCCATTCTGAAATGATCTTTTGAGAGAGTGGCAGTGATGATACAATAGATTGGAGTTGCTATTATTAAAAATTACTACTTTTTTTTCCCCACTCTGTTGCTTTTGTGACCCAGCGGGATTTTGATTCCAGACATTCTACTTGCTCGACATCCACTGGGGAAGTGATGAAGCCATTCATTATTTAAAAGTTTGGAAGCCACAAGAACTACAGTATCTAACCAGATTGGATTGACTTTTTAGCTCTTTTGATTAATAATTCATAAACCTGAGGATATGTGAATTGGGTGAGGACTAACCTGCTAACAAAAGGAGAGTAGGCGATGAATGTTAACACGCTTTGTGTTATTCTACTTAACACTTCGGACCAACAAAACAAACCCATGTGTCATGGAACCTGTTTCATAGTTTCAATCCACAATCAATATTTCATGATTAATGGGCCCATATGCTCACACAGGGCCCCGGCCGTACAAAATTTGCACACGTATCTCCCATGTGATGATTTACAAAATGTCTTCTCTGAAAAAAAGAAAAAGGATTTTGCTTTCTCTAATGAGAACGCCTGTTCATCTTGTTTTCCAGATAGTTTTGTTTTTAATAGTTCCTTTCCAGATTTCATAAAAGGTAGATACCTCCATTGTTTCAAATCAGTGTTTGGACCTCACAGTGGCAATTTATTCTGGAAAACCATTGGAAAATTCTGCAAATGGTAAAACATATAGACAGAGCTATATAATTTGCAAATAACACATATCTGAACCTAGCTAATAAGATGCAGTGTAAACGTTATTTCAGTTGTCATCTGAGGACCGGATTTTGTATTCTGCCTCTATCATTTACTGTGTGCTACCTGGATGGAACAACTAATTGCTTTATCTATCTGAACTTCATTTTTTTAATATATCATGTGATTAATAAAAATCTACTTTTTGCTGTGAAAAATGAAGCAAGATTATCTAAACAACATACATTATGTGGGTTTTTATAGCAGTTCCTCCCTCATTTGATTTGAATATGTGTGAAATACTCAATATTATTAATATTATTAAATATTATTGGTGTTATTAAAATATGTTACGAGTCAACAATATGTCATTTAAACTGTGTTATAAGCCACACTGTTGGTACTATGTACAGTGTATAAAAATCTTCTTATAAGCTATAATGTGTACAAACATCATTTTATAAGTTATAATGTTTTAAAGCAAGAAGTATCATTAGATTTTCTCTAGCATCTAATGTGATATTTATGTGAAAGAGATGTAAATCTTTCATCTCTAAGAGAATTAGCTTAGTCATTTATTAATGCAGGGTATTCTAAAAAACAATGGCGTAAAAAAATTCATTCTACCAGTTTCTCAGAAGACGTCCACCTTCTGATTGTTTGAGGTCAGTCTTAGCTGATCCGTATGAAGACATGCCAGGTGGCACTAGTTTCTGCCAAGAATGTTTCTGCCAATGCAGGAGACAAGAGATGTGGGTTCAATCCCTGGGTCAGGAAGATCCCCTGGAGGAGGGTTTGGCAACCCACCGCAGTATTCTTACCTGGAGAATCCCATGGACAGAGAAGCCTGGCGTTTTACTGTCCACGTGTTGCACAGAGTTGGACACGACTGAAGCAACTTAGCATGCAATAGGCGGACTTCACATCTAAGTCCCTACTTGGGAAAATCTGAGAAACTGACCCCAAGATGTAAGCTGGCGGGGTCACCATGGGAGTCTTTAAACAACTTAAAACAGAGTTAACATATGAGCCAGTAATCCTGTTCCTGGGCGTATGTCTGGAAGAAACTCTAATCTGAAAAGATACATGCACCCCAATATTCATAGCAGCACTGTTTACAATAGCCAAGACAAGCAATTTAAATGTCCATTGAGATACACATGGATAGGGCTTCCCTAGTAGCTCAGATGGTAAAGCATCTGCTTGCCAAGCAGGAGACCCAGGTTCAATCCCTGAGTCAGGAAGATTCCCTGGAGAAGGAAATGGCAACCCTCTCCAGTATTCTTGCCTGGAGAATTCCATGAACAGAAGAGTCTGGAGGGCTACCAGTCCATGGGGTCGCAAAGTGTTGGACGTGACTGAACAACTAACACACATACATATGTGGAAAAAGATTTGTGATATACATATGTGATGACATGCTACTGAGTCATAGAAAAGAATGAAATCATGCCACTTGCAGTAACGTGGATGGGCCTAGAGATTCTCATGCTGAGTGAAGTAAGTCAGATAGAGAAAGACAAATATCATATGATCGCACTTATGTGTCAAGTCTAAAAAAAAGTGATACAAATTCACTTTACAAAACAGAAATAGATTCAGAGACACAGAAAACAAACTTTTGGTGACTAAATGGGGAAGGTGCAGAGGGATAAATTAGGACATGGGGATTAGCAAATACCAGCTACTCTACACAAAAAAGATAACCAAAAGGAAGCACAGGGACCTATACTCAATATCTTATAATAACTTATAATGGGAAAGAATCTAAAAATTGTGTATAATATATGAATCACTTTGCTGTACACCAGACACTAACACGACTGTGCAAATCAACTAGATCTAAGGAAGCATTTAAAAATAAATAAATAAATTTAAAACGTATTTACATTTCACAGATTTCAAATAAAACAACAGCCACCACCTGCCAAACACCCTGACATATTGAGACTCACATCCTGAGCCCTTCCTTCAGAAGAGCTGTGGCTGGTGAAACCAGTCACCCTGTCTGCCCTCTACCCAGTGACACCCTGAGGCCCCGTGAAAAGGGCGACTGGATTCGGCCCATTTAGCTCACCAGAACTGGCAATGCACTGGGTTTTTCTCAGAGGAAAAGCATCACAGGAAGGCAGCGTGGCCGGAAATCTGTTGCCCTTATTTACAAGTGTGTACACTGATGTGTGAGCACGGAAAAGTGATGGACCCCACATTCCACACCCAATGTTCTCAAAACTAGAAGTGGAAGGCTTAGACCCTGCTCCCTTCACCAGTGAACTAGAGGGGAAGCAGGACTTTTAAGCAAGCGCGCCTCAGCTTTCCAGAGTATTTTCTTACCTAGGACTTCCATTCTCAGAGCTTTGAGGTGGGGGGTGGTTTCACAGTGGCCTTTTGTCTGTGTGATTCTCCTGTCTGAAAATCCCACGGATTTGGGGGTTTGCAGGGTAAGATGAGGTCTTCCCAAACACGTGGCCTTTTCCTAGCGATGGACTCAGTCTTTTCTCCTTTCCCTGAGATGCGAACAAGAGTAAAAAGAAGCTTCGAATCTGGTTACCAGCAAATAGAAGGAGCGCAGCTGCCCCTTGGTTTTGCCCACGGGAGCTGATGGCATCCTCGCTGGCATCAGTGTGCTGTCTTCATCCTCCCCTGGCAGGTGCAGAGACAGAAGCCTAGAAAGGGTCAGAGAGCCATTTGCCCAAAGTCACACTCTCTGGGGTTCAGCCCTGGCCTACACCTAGCATCCCCAGGCTGCCTGTCCCCAGCAGGGCGAGAGAAAGGAAAGACAGACTTGTTTGGAGACCCTGCTAGGTGCCAGGTGATGCGCTGGGGACATTCTTGCACTGTCTGACTCCACATATTCTGCGGGGGACACTTTCTCTATCCTTTTGTTGGGCTAGAGTCCTGCTTTCCCTTCTGGATCTATTCTGAACATTATCTGCCAGCCTTTCTGCCCCAGCCTGGTGAGCTGTCTCCCATGGTGAGAGGCCACCCTTGACTCCCAGGCAGGTTTCTGTCACTGCAAATTTCAAACAGCATTTAACAGAAATTACCGACATTTGTCTTGATGCATTTTTTTCCATCAGGGATTAGGAAGAGCAATCATCTCCTGCCTCTCATCAATTACTTTCCCCCATATCTTTTGCATTTTCTTGCAGAACCATTTTGCAGGTACAACAGAGCGATCTTTAGAGATAATCTGGTGATTATTACAAATTCAGCCTCTTACGCTACAGGCATTAAGAGATGAAAATTGCCTGCAGTCCACTGTTGTACACCCAATCTGTACCTCTGACTCCTGTCCCGAGGTGAAAATGCAAACAGAGGAGATATTTAGAATCATTTTGACAGTTCATAAAATTAAGCAGGGATTAGGGATTTACTTTTTTAAAAAATAATGCCAGAGGGTGCACACAGTGGTAATCGTATCATCCCGCAACAGGTCCAGTCAAAGTTGAGCGGACTATCTAGGAAGAGAGAGGGAAAATGTCAGGTTATTAAATCTGCCATGTATCAGCTGTTGAAAATCCATCTTTTAAACTTTAAATGAACTGTCTGCCTAATGGAGACTCTGTCCCCAGCTCCCAACACCAATCGGTCCTTCTCCGGCGTCTGTTTTGTTCAGACAATACATGATTTAGCTCCAACGTCTGTGCACATGACTACATCCAGTCAGAGGGGATGATTGTATAAATATGCATGTAGTACAAATAGTTTAATTTTAATTGGTTGAGTAGCTGATGTTGAAACTATTTGCATAATTTTGAATATTGAATGTGATATCAAGCATGTGACTGGCTCTATTAAATATAAAAAAAATACTCATTTTAATTGCATTGTGGGACTGGAGCTTAGGTACCAAAGCATGTGCCTCTGGTTCTTCTTCTAAGTGTTAAATAATTGTGGCCAGTAGATTCTCTTCCCAGGGTATTAATTTCTCTTAGTACCGTTGGAGGATTTTTAGACTAAAATGTCTTTAAAGTGCTGTTTTTGAAAGATTGGTTATCAAACTCTCCTTCATGGACCAAAGAAGAGCTCTTGGTTCTTAGTGTATTAGTCAGTAAAATCTAAGATAGGCTGCAGTAACAAACACTCCCAAATCTTGATGTCATACCATAATGACTGGTATGTTTTAATCAAGCTCTGTGTCCTGTGCAGCTCTTTATGGGATTTCATCCAGTGACCTGCACTTACACATATTCCATCAATTTGTCAGTGTTTTGTCTAAATATAGCATCTTTTCATTTGCATGGTAGGGACAGAAATTGCTGAAAGTTTGCACATGGAGTCTTCTACCTTTTTTCTAGAAGTTTTAAATGTCAATTCTATGCATAAGCCCTGTCTAGAAGTAACCACATGGCTCTGCCTAATTGCAAAGTGGCTGTGATGTACAGGGAAGCAAGTGGAATGTTTGCAGATCACCACTGCATCTGCCATAATAAGGTCATAATCTATTCTCTTCTCTTTGATAAAAGAAGATGAAAGTAACAAGCTAAAATAGAGTGGAGTGAGGTTTGAATGGCCCCCAAATATGCAAGTTTACATTTAAAAGGGATGAAACAGTGAGTGGTCTTCATTGTTTCATATTCTGACTAAACTTCCCGCCCAGCCCCCAATGAAGTGACTGAAATATTGCTGCATCACTGAAGTTCACACATACCCAGAGGGGATGATGGAAATCAGAAGAACACCTACTCT